>CM064521.1:54178869-54360715 GCA_032716605.1 Paralithodes platypus
TGAGAACCCTCCCCACCAGCAAAATTAATAATGAGTCCTGCAATGACAAAACACAATGAACACCACAGGCACACCACCAAAGCGAAATGAACAGCTACCACAGACACCTGCAGGCCTAGACTGCCTAGCCTAGCCTAAGAGCGCGAAACGGTGCCCGACGAAATTATCCCTACCCCAAACTCCAGCCCAGCTAACCCACCAAAAAAACGCCAAGGATCACACGCCCAAAAAACCCTGGAAACTAGTCCCAAAAAAGATAGAGACGGCGCCTAAACGGTAAAAAACACGAGGGAAGAAGCTGGGTGTAAACTAGGGAATGGCAGTCGGCCAACAACGTGCGAGGCGGCAGCCATTTGTAAGACCACAAGCGTCAAGGAAGCAAACATAACGGTACTACGGTAAGGAAGCTGTAGGGCACGAAGGACCATTATTTGTCGGGAATTTAGATAAAGAGGTTAAATTACATATCACTGGTACATGAAATATCCCAACAAATAGTTATAATATAATTACCAACGACGTAGTCGTTGATGGGTGTAATCCAGTCCCCCACACACGGCTAGTTCAATTGCATGACATGTAGGAATGTTCACATAATACAATATCGATGCAATGAACTTAGCTTAGAGGACTGGTGATGTAGGACTGTTGTTAATATTGTTAGTAGTTGTAGAACATGGTGAACTGTGGGTTGAGTCAGAGCCGGGGGAGGAGATGTTGGCTGTACGGTGTTGATTGAGAGACTAAAGAGCCGGCGTCCGATCGCTTCGCGAAATTACATATGGCTGCCGGCTCATAATAATTATAACCCATAACTTGGTTTCATAATACATCTAGAGCTGATGTAGATATTTATACATTACAGTTAATATTTAACCTAACTTAAGAATAAACTACAATACACAAAGAACCAGCCGAAATCGTACAAGCGATACGATACCGCCAAATTCAAATGTCCTATTGGACCAAAACCTGTCGGGATCATTACCCTATTCCCGACAATATTTACATTTTACCTTTGTGCTAATATATTATTCTTTTGATTGTTGGGATAAATCTTAGTCAAAGTAACTAAAGATAACTAATTCTGAACGAGTGATGAGAAAGGAATATCTTTGGGGTTTTTAGGCTAAAACAGCCATTTGATATCAACTGATATTTTATGAACTTGCCACATCTTTTCACCTACCAAGGTTTTAGTGACTACAAAGAGAGTCGCTAGTTTTTGTGGAAGTTTAACATGCCACTTCTTCTTGACTGAAAATGATAGTCATATTTACCGCATTTTGTGAGGCTAAGTAATAAGTCCTCGTTTTGTGGTTTTAGTTGAATGTTTCTTTATGTTATGGGTTCGAACCCCGCTCGTAACGTAACATGGTGCCGTGACCAGGATTCCTTTCTTTACCTCGTTTGGTAGTAATGAGAACATTAGTGAAACATTAGGTCCCTCGCTAGGACATCGCATGCTCATCTCACCCATCTCGTTTTGTTCTGTTTATGAGTTTAGAGTGCTGTGTCAGCCTCTATTTGTTTTTATGTCAATTATGCACGTTTCTCACTCATCCTAATTTTTCATAAATTTTCTCGTTCATCCTTATTCATAGCATTCAATCATGGACTTTAAGATTAGTGAATTTGTCGCTGACCCATCCTTGAGCACATTGTCTGTGTCGAAGCTCAGAAAAGTGGACTGGCTTGCCACAGAGTATGAAGTACCTTACAAATCTAGTAATACCAAAGGTGAGATTAGGAGGAGTGTGATTGAGAAATTGGTAAATACTGGTGTTTTGTCTGAGGCAGCCTATCAGTTGTGTGCAGAGGAAGGAGGTAGTGATGCATGGATGAGAATGAAACTATTAGAACTAAAGAATGCAAAAGCTGACAGGGAGCAAAGGGAGCATGCGGCAATAAGAGAGTTAGAACAAAAACAGCGTGAAATTGAACATGAGCGTGAACAAAGATAGTATGAGTTTGAACAAAAACAGTGTGAGATTGAACATGAGCGTGAACAGAAACAGCGTGAGATTGAACATGAGCGTGAACAGAAACAACGTGAGAGAGAGAGCATGATAGGCACATGTTAAAGTTAAAAGCTGAAGAAAACCGGAATCAAAGGGATTCGGTTGCAAATAGACCATTTTCTGATAAGGGTCATAGTTTGAAATTTGTCCCTAGTTTTGATGAGACTGACCCGGAGAATTTCTTCATCCTTTTTGAGAAGGCAGCCAACCAACTCAAGTGGCCAAATGATCAGTGGGCATTTCTAGCCCAGACTGCTTTCATAGGTAAAGCCAAGCAGGTTTACACCAATCTCCCCTGCGATTTCTTGACCTATGAAACTCTTAAAACCTCAGTCTTAGCAGTGTATGATCAGGTTCCTGAAACTCATCGTCAACATTTCAGGGATATGAAGAAAGGTGAAAAACAAACCTATCTAGAATTTGTAAAGGAAAAAGAGCGAAAGTTTCTGAGTTGGTTGAGAGCCAACAAAGTGACAACCTTTGAGCAGTTGTGCCAGCTAGTTATCCTTTAGATACCTTTAGATACCTTTAGATGTGTTCGCCGCTCTTCTAGCGGCACCAAGGAGCGCGATGCCCCTCGTTATGGGTGGTGATTTGGTGCACTAGACTGTTTGAAGCGACAGCTCGCTCCCTTGCGAGGATGGGCTCGTCTGGCACTTTTTGCAGTTCGACATCTAGGGCTCTCTTGAAGTTGTCTAACGAGATGTCCCTCATGTTTCTTACTCGCCGTGGGAGTTTGTTGAAGAGACGTGGGCCTCTGTGTGATAACCAGCCCTCTCGCAGAGAGCCCATAGCACCCCTGTTATTCATCCGGGGGATTTCGCATTCCCAGCCTCTCCTATCACTGAATTTCATGACTATCGGAGTATGTAGGTTTGGTACTAAACCCTCTGCGATTTTCCACGTGTATATTATTAGGTAACGTTCTCTTCTACGTTCCAGTGAGTACAGATTCAGTGCTCTTAAACGCTCCCAATAGTGTAGATATTTTATCGAACTTATATGCGAAGTGAAATTTCTTTGTACACTCTCTACGTCATTTATTTCACCTGCTTTGTATGGGGATGTTAATACGCTATAGTATTCAAGCCGAGGTAGCACTAGAGATATGAAGAGCGTTATCATAGGCAATTCACCGCGTGTTTTAAAAGTACGCAGAATCCAACCCGTTAGACGTTTCGCAGCCGCCACTTTGACCTGGTTATGTACTTTGAAACCCATACTTTCAGACATTAATACCCCAAGGTCTATCACACTGTCTTTCCGTTCTATTATGTGGTTAGATTCTGTTAAGTAACTTGTAATTTCTTTAACACCATTATTATCTCCGTACCGTATTAATTGGAATTTTTCCTCATTGAATTGCATGTTGTTTTCCCTGGTCCACTGGAACACTACATTCATGTCTTCCTGCAGTCGGCCCGTGTCCTCTTGTGTGTTTACTATCTTGCTTAATTTTGTGTCATCAGCAAAAGACGACACCGTACTGTGTCTGGTGTTGGTATCTATGTCGCAAATTAGTATGAGGAACAGAAGGGGCGCTAGCACTGTTCCTTGGGGCACTGAGCTTTTGACATCCGAAGGCTCAGAAGTGACTTGGTTTACTGCTACCGATTGTTTTCGGTTTACGAGGAAATTGTATATCCACCGTCCGATTTTCCCAGTTATACCTTTTGCTTTCAGTTTGTGGGCTATTATACCATGGTCACATTTATCAAATGCCTTAGCAAAATCGGTGTAAATGACATCCACGTTTTTCTTTTCTTCTAGCGCTTTAAGAATTTTGTCATAGTGTTCCAAAAGTTGAGAGAGACATGATCTTCCCGCTCTGAACCCATGTTGACCGGTGTTGTGTAGTTCATTTGTCTCCATGAATGTTGAAATTTTGCTTCGCAGGACTCGCTCGAAAACTTTAATGATGTGAGAGGTTAGAGCTACCGGGCGGTAGTTTTTTGGTAGTGCTTTACTCCCTCCTTTATGCAGTGGGGCAATTATTGCGTTTTTCAAGCTATCTGGTATGTCACCAGTGTCTAGACTCCTTCTCCACATTATAGCCAGGGGTTTTGAGAGGTTTTCCTTACATTTTTTCATTAGGATCGAATTCCATGAGTCCGGGCCTGGTGCCGAGTGGGATGGCATGTTGGAAATGGCCTGTTCTATGTCTTTTGGACCAAAATCAATATCCAGCATCTGAGGGGTTTCCGTGGGGGAGGTTTCCATGAAAAATATATTTTGGTCTCTGATGACTTTTGTTTCATCAGGCTCACTGAATGCCATTTCATACTGCCTGCTTAAGAGTTCGCTCATTTCCTTTTTGTCCCCTGTGAAAGAGCCGTCCCCTTTGCTCAGTGGGCCGATGTTTGATGTTGTTTTAGCCTTTTGTTTGGCGTATGAAAAGAAGTATTTGGAATTTTCCTTTATACCTGCAATAGCTTTCCTCTCCTCTTCCATATGTTGTAGTTCATATGATATCTTAGCCTTTGTTCAATTTCCACAATTTCTCTATCTATTTCGACCTTTTGCCTATCCTGTAGATTTTGATGTGTGCATCTTTGTGTGAGTAATTTTCTTCTTCTGTACAGCCTCCTCCTTTCCCGATCTTGTTTGCTTCTTCGTTTTGTTTGTCTTGCAGGTATATGGTGGCTACAGATTTGGGTCATGGTTTCTGTTATTAAGACTAGACATTCTGCTGGTGTCAGGTTATCCATTAAATCTTCCCAGTCTATTTCCTCCATTACTTGATTTACCTCTTCCCATCTAATGTTTTTGTTATTGAAGTTAAATTTACTGAAGGGGCCGGTTTTTGTTCTCGATTCTGAGGTTGTCTGTACAGTTTCTAAGGTTGTTTTGATCTCAATTAATTTATGATCTGAGTATGTTGTGTCCGATATGTTAATGCTGTGTACTAGAGAGTCGTTGTTAGTGAAGACCAGGTCTAAGATATTGTTTTCCCGTGTGGGTTCAGCAATATGTTGGGTAAGACTAAAAAAATCACAAAGTTCAAAAAGCTCTCTCGTATTAGTATTTGCTTCTCCGGTGTTATTTGCCACTAACTGGTTTTCTAGTTGTCTCCATTTAATGTTTGGTAGGTTAAAGTCTCCTAGCCATATAATATTTGGTGTTGGGTTCCCCAGGGTTTCCACTTCTGATTTTATTTTGTTGAGCTGGGTTTTGAATTCTTCTCGGGATGAGTCTGGAGGCCTGTATGTAACAATAACTGCTAAATTTAGGGATTCTATTTTAACTCCAAGTATTTCCACCACTTCATTACTGTTATTTAGGAATTCAGTACATATCAGTGAGTCATGTATGTACAAGGCTACACCTCCATGTGATCTATGCGTTCTGTCCGCCCTATGTAGGTTGTAACCAGGAATCCATACCTCACTATCTTCCTGATCTTTAATGTGAGTTTCTGTGAGAGCCGCATGTATAGCGTTTCCTTCTTCTAGCAGGCCCCTAATAAATGGTACTTTGTTCGTGGTTCTATTTTTTAGGCCTTGGATATTTGCAAACAAGATTGGGGAGGGATTGTTTGGAGTACTATGTGTACCTAATAGTCTTCGGGATGTATTGGCCACTCATGGGAGGCCAGGAGGTGCTCGAGGTGTTCTATGTGCTCTTCCATCTCCCTCAGTCTCTTCATCTTCATCTGCCCTTTCCCTCCTTGCCTTTTTCCTCTGTCTCGTCCTCGCATAGCTAGAGAGTTTTTTGGGCTACCATTCATGTTAGGTCTAGCATATCTCCAAGTCCCTTTAATATGAAAAGCTGGGCATTTCATATTGTAGCAGGTCTTGTTCTCAAGTGATGTCTTGCAAAAAGATGGGTGGTGGTATTTGCAGGTTTCACCAAATCTACATTTTCCATGACTGGTTATGTTGTTGCAAATTTTGGGATGAGCAAATCTACATGCATTCCCATTATATTCGCCCTTTTGACCAAAGTAGCACCTTCTTTCCAGATAATATCTGCACACTGGTGTAGACAACCCCAGTAGGTGTGGCTGGGGCTGCAAGGGGTTATGTGGTGAGCTAAGTGTGGTTGTGGGTGATAGTGGGCTTGGTGTATGGGTGGGTGAGGCCTGCAGGGGGGTGGAGTTACGGGTCGGTTGTAGGTGGGCAGGTGGCAGTGGTGAGGGGGGAGACGATGTGGAAGGGGAGCCTGATATGGGGGCTTGTTGCATCCTACGTTCATCCTGCAAATGTATTTGATCAACAGCAGTAGGGTGGTCAATGGCCATAGATGGGATTAATGTGGGTGTTTTCCGGGTCTGGGGAGGTGTGGGGAGATGTGCGGCAGGGTTTGTGGATATGTAGGGTGCGAAAGGTTGTTGTTCGGCAGGCGATGTGTGTTGATGTGCAGGAGGCAATGTGGGTATTATCATGGGAAGGTGTGCGTGTGTGGGTTGTGATATTAGTATGGGCCCTGAGGCCCCAATAGTTCCCCATTTTCTGTGAAAGGTAGCTATGTCTTGGCTATATTTCAGTCTATCTTGTACTTCTGTATTTTCTACAGTCTGTATGACTTGCCATGTGATATCGAAACAACTATCGCAGAAATGGAGGTTCTTCCCTCTTGTATTGTACGCCTCATTTATTGGTGTCAATCCTATGCAAATCCAGTGGTATGGTTGCTTGCATATCCGACATGCGGTGCCATTATGCATGTGTATATTCATCGTACAACTCGTACAGTTGTCTCTGGTAAAACAATTTTTTTTTGTTTTTCTTTTTTTTTTTCCACCCGCCCTTACATGGGGGAGAGAGAGAGAGAGAGAGAGAGAGAGAGAGAGAGAGAGAGAGAGAGAGAGAGAGATGGGGGGGGGGGGGCTTGGAGGACAAGGAGGTGTTTGTTACGCGGTTTGTGGGGAGTGTGTGTGTGTGTGTGTGTGTGTGGGGGGGGGGGGGGGGGAGTGCCACTCGTTTACACTCGTTATGTTTAAACTTTAAGTAACTTTAAGTAACACTTTCAATAATTATCTTATGAAACAGAATTCTCACTGCCCTAACCACTTTTCCCGTTTTTGGTCGACTGTTTAACGGAATATACGGCACTCTAGGAAAATAACAAACTTTCCAGGCTACCTATATATAGTATCTATTTTAATTTTCATATTTTACCTATCAACTTGATTCAACACTGCTCAGGTTCGAATTTTCACCACATTTGGTTGCGTGGGAGATCTTTCTCTCCAATAACGTCACTACTAACCTGCGATATGGTCGAGAAATAATCTGCACTGATTTAATTTGTTTAAATATTGTTTTTCTCTGTTTGCTATTATTTACGATATTTGTTTTGTTGGTACCCTTTCCTGTCGAGGTTAAGTTTCGCTTTTGGTAAAATCGTATAGGGGGAGGGGAGGGGACGTGTCCAGGAGAGCGAGGGGATATATGTGTTTATGGTCTTTGCGGTCACCGGTCACCGAGGGTATTTTGTTTACAGCATACGTCCTGTTCCCAAGCTAAAAGTTAAAAGTTCCCCTGACTTTAATTCTCTGTATTATACTTTCCTAGTTTATTTACGTGATATATGATGTTCACTATCACTTTTAACTTAGGCTTCCTATTTTCCCATAGCCCTGTTTGATTTCATAGGACTATATAGCTAACACTTTGCTTTGGGACGTAATGGTTTTTTCTTTCCCTTCTTCTTTCTACCCGCCTTATGGGCCTGCCCTAGGCCTGTCCTAGACCAGCGCCGTGGCACTGCTGTAGGAGTTAACGGATTTTTTCTCCAAAACGCGTATATCTCTCCAGATATTTTATCAATCGGTTCGATTTTGCAATTCACAGAACCGCGACACTACGTTTGTTTTTGTGTGTGATTTTTTGGAAGTTTAATCACCAGTATCCCGAGGGATAGTCGAAAAATCCCGGACCGCGACGGACATGACCCTCCTCTCTGACTGACTCTGACTCTGACTTTACCTCCATGAGAGAGAGGTGCAATCTGTAGACAGGGCGGCTATTTTGGCTGAAAACTACAGATTAACTCATAGCAATTCTTATTTCAGGCGGGACAGAGAGGGCCTGGCAACCGGCCACATTCTGGTGCTGGTCCTCGTGATGGTGGTGGTTTCCACTGGTGGTAGGTCTGGTCATGGTGGTGTCTCCCAACCATGTTTCAAGGGTAGCATCTGGGAGCAATGGATTTGATAAAAAGGTATTTAACAAAACTTCTCTTTCTTCCATTAAACCTCCTGGACCCTTAGTTTGTTCCTACTGTAAGCAACCCGGACATCTTCTTAGAGAGTGTCCCAAATTAAAATTAAAAGAGAAAACACGTAAACTAGAGAGTAGCATGGTTCTAGCCTCTTCTCTTGTACTTCATCCAAATAGAGTAACAGTATCCCCTCCTACTCCACCTGTTTTGACTGCCTGTTCTGACTCTGATGGCTCTCACAACCAGGTTTTCACTATTATACCATCTAGCTGTTCTACTCAGTTCAAACCTTTTCTTTCCACAGGATCAGTTTCCTCTGACGCTTCCACTGGCTATCCCATTAATATTTTGAGAGACACAGGAGCTTCTCATAGCCTCTTGGTAAGAGGATTGGTGCCCAGTATGGAGGACTGTTTGCTGGGCCAGAGTATACACATTCAGGGAGTCAGTGGGTATCTTGTTGTTCCTTTGGCTAGGGTGTATCTAAAAACTGAGTTAGCTAGTGGTTACTTTACTGTTGGGATTCAAGATTCACTACCTGTAGAAGGAGTACACTTTTTGATGGGCAACGATATCGCCGGTGGCAAAGTGATACCAGACCCCATTGTTACCTCCACTTCCTCCTCTGATAACAACACTAAGCAATTTGAAAATCAGTATCCCAATTTGTTTCCCTCCTGTGTAGTGACTAGGAGTGGGGCTGGTTACCACAGTAAGAAGGACAAAGTTGATCCTGATAGTATTGACCTAGACACTTCCTTCCTATTTTCTGATGTAGAGTCAGAGGATATTAGCAAGATTCCCATTGATTCTGAAACTCTCAAAGAGGCTCAGAAGCAGGACCCTGAACTGGCAATATATTTTGATAGGGCTTTGGAAGAGTCAGAGATGGGAAACTATCCTCAATGCTTCTATCTAAGTAATGGTACCTTGATGCGCAAAAATAGACCTCCCAATGTGCCAGCTAATGAGCCTTGGCAAGATGTGCATCAAGTAGTCGTGCCACATAAATATAGAGTAGACATCATTTCCATTGCTCATGACCTTAGTGGTGGACATTTGGGTGTCAACAAGACCTATGACAAAATTCTCAATGATTTCTTTTGGCCGAGGATGAAGCAATCCGTTAAGTCTTACTGTAAACTTGTCATGTGTGTCAACTTGCTGGGAAACCCAACCAACCCATCAAGCCTGCACCTTTAAATCCCATCCCTGTAATGAATGAACCGTTCAGTAAAATCATAATTGACTGTGTAGGACCTTTGCCAAGAACCCGTGGTGGGAATCAGTACTTGTTGACTGTCATGTGTTCCACCACTAGGTATCCAGAAGTGTTCCCCTTGAGGCGTATAACTTCAAAGAATGTAGTAAAAGCGCTTAGTACATTTTTCACCCAGTATGGAATACCCTGTGTGGTAGTCGGATTTAGGGAGTAATTTTACCTCTCGGCTCTTCAAGCAAACCATGAAAGAGTTGGGAGTACACCAGTACCATTCCACAGCCAGTCACCCACAGTCCCAGTGGGCATTAGAGAGGTTCCATCAGACCCTCAAATCCATGCTCACTAAATATTGTGATGAGAACAATGCCGACTGGGATGAGGGCATCCATTTTGTGTTGTATCCTGTAAGAAGCAGGGTACAAGATTCTCTAGGATTTTCACCATTTTCCCTAGTTTTTGGTCATGAGGTCAGAGGTCCCTTGAAAGTGTTAAAAGATACTTGGATCAATGCTAACTCTAATAAAAATCTTCTCACTTATGTGCATCAATTTAAATCTAGACTGAGATCTGCAGTAGAACTAGCTATGAATAATTTAGAGAAGACTAAAGATAAAATGAAAGTGCTGTATGATAAGACTACAGTTGTCAGAGGATTTCAGCCAGGAGATTTAGTGCTTGACTTTTTGCATATACCTAAAAAGACGCTACAAAGCAAGTACCATGGTCCATATGTTGTGCATAAGAAAATAAGTAATGTGAATTATGTTTTAAAAACTCCTGATCGTAGGAAGTCAGAAAGACTAGTACATGTTAACCTGCTGAAAGCCTATCACTGCAGAGATCCTGATAAGGTATTAAACTTTGAGTCTGTAGCACAATTTGAAGGTGAACTAGAGGATTTAAAGATCAAGGAGCATAATGACATCCAGTTGCCTCTTGATAACAAATTGCAAAACTCAGATTTCTTGACTAACCCCCATTTAAAATTCAAGCACTTGTTGTCTGACCAAAGTGAAGACCTGGAGTACCTGCTTTCCAAGTTTCCACAGCTGTTTGGTGAAGTCCCCCAGCAGTGTCCCCTGGTGGAACATGATGTGGTCCTGACAGAGGGGGCTGTTCCCATCAAGCACATCCCTACCGCGCCAATCCTGAGAAGCGTGCGGCACTTCAACAGGAAGTGGATTTCCTGCTCGCCCATGGATTGGTGGAACGGAGCGACAGCGAGTGGGCCTCTCCATGCCTTCTCGTGGACAAACCTGATGGCACATTTAGGATGTGCACGGATTATCGCCGGGTAAACCAACTCGCCCGTCAGGACTGCTACCCTCTGCCACGAATTGACGACCTGTTGGACCGTTTGGGTGGGACGAAGTACATCTCGAAGATTGACCTGCTTTAGGGTTACTACCAGATAAAACTATCGGAGAGGGCCAAGAGAGTGTCTGCGTTTGTCACCTTGGACGGGCTATTCCAATATACCGTCATGCCTTTCGGTATGGTGAATGCGCCCGCCACCTTCCAGCGACTGATCCAACGGGTGACAGATGGCCTCGCAGGCGTGCAATCCTACCTCGACGATATTGTGGTATACAGCAAATCCTGGCAGGATCATCTTCACCAGTTATACACTCTCTTCTCCAACTTGGCCAGGGCGGGACTCACTGTCAACCTTGCCAAGAGTGAGTTCGGCCATGCCAAACTAATCTTTCTGGGTCACGTGGTAGGAGAAGGGGAAGTCAGCCCTATTTCTGCCAAAGTCGAAGCCATTTCTACACTGCCTATCCCCCAGGACCACAAGGCAGTAATGCGCTTCTTGGGTATGACTGGGTATTATCGACGGTTTGTACCCAACTTCGCTGACCTCTCCGCCCCCCTAACAGACTTGATTAGTCCCAACAGAAAGTTTGTGTGGACCCCAGAATGCCAAACTTC
Organism: Paralithodes platypus; assembly: GCA_032716605.1. Lineage (NCBI taxonomy): Eukaryota > Metazoa > Arthropoda > Malacostraca > Decapoda > Lithodidae > Paralithodes > Paralithodes platypus. Next base: position 54,190,210 of record CM064521.1, read on the forward strand.
ATTCACAAAGATTCGTTACCTATTAGTCAATGCACCTATTCAGAAGTCCCCTCAGTTTTATAAGCCGTTCATAATTCAGGTGGATGCTAGTGATGTTGGTGTAGGAGCAGTTTTGTTACAGTACAGTGATGCTGAGATTTTGCATCCAGTTTGCTATGCATCCGGTAAACTCAAACCCTATCAGAAACACTACAGCACTATTGAAAAAGAGTGTTTTGCCTTGCTCTTTGCAGTGGATAAGTTTAATGTGTATCTTAGTGGTTCACATTTTCCCGTGAAAGTGTTTACTGATCACAACCCCCTGAAATTCTTGTATAAAATGAAAAATTTGAATCAGCGGTTAATGAGATGGTGCTTGGCATTGCAACCATATAACCTCGAAATTCACCACATAAAGGGAAAGAACAATATTATCGCGGACATGTTGTCCCGGAACTGAATGAGAAAAATTTTCTTGTTAGTGCTATTTTGCCTAGCAATAGTTTGTAAGTTTGTTTATGTGATTTTGGTTTATGGTTTGGTGAATGGTATTAGGTTTAAAATTATTGTATTAGGGTTTAGATTTATTTTCGCTTCTCTTATAAATCTCTTTGTGAGGGAGGTGTTAGGGATTTATATTTTACTCAAATGTCACTGGTTGTAATTGTGGTATTGTGCTTATTATGGTGGATGCGATCTTTAATTATTTATGATTGAAAATCGTATGCAGTGTTATGAGCCTGGTATAGTTAATTTGACCCGTAAGCAGTTTAGTTTCTTATATAAGAACATAAGAACATAAGAAAATGGGAGTCTGCAGAAAGCCGATTGGCCTACACAAGGCAGATCCCTGTCACACCCAACCCTAATTATAAGCCCAGCTTAAAAACACCATTAGGACTTACCTCACCGAAACGGTCAGAGGTCAGAAAAACGGGGATCTGCAGATCCCCACACCTGGGCCACACCTGACAGATCACCCTCACACCCAACCTATCTGGTCCATATGCCTATCTAATTGTATCTTAAAGCTCCCTACTGTTCTTGATCCCACTATAGCACTTGGTAGCCTATTCCGCCTATCTACAACTCTGTTACCAAACCAATATTTGCCTATATCTTTCTTGAAACAAAATTTATCTAATTTGAAACCATTTGTACGAGTTCTTTCGCTATCACTGAGCTTTAGTACATTTTTCATGTCCCCTTTATTAATCCCACTAACCCACTTGCATACCTCTATCATGTACCCTCTAACTCTGCGTCTCTCTAACGAATGTAAGCCTAATTTCTTCAACCTTTCTTTATACGGAAGATTTCTAATATTATGGATAATTTTTGTCATTCTACGTTGTACTCTCTCCAATGAATCTATGTCCATTCTGTAATAAGGACACCAAAATTGAACAGCATAATCCATATGGGGTCTCACTAATGACAAGTAAAGTTTTAAGATAACATCAGCAGTTCTGTTACTCACACTCCTAGAGATGAACCCGAGAATCCTGTTTGCCTTGTTTCGAACGCTTATACACTGTTTTCTAGGCTTCAAATCATTGCTAACAAACACACCTAGATCTATCTCACAATTCGAGTTTTCTAATTCTATATTAGCTAGTTTATATTTAACATTTGTATGCATCTTCCCTATCTTTAATACCTTGTATTTGTCAATGTTAAACTTCATCTGCCAATTTACTGACCATTCGTGTAAGGTATCTAGATCCCTTTGGAGGCACTCTATATCTCTATCTGAATCAATTGTTCTCCCCATTTTGGTATCGTCTGCAAATTTACTTATCCTACTAGTTATACCTAAATCAAGGTCATTTATGTATATAACAAACAACAGAGGACCTAATACAGATCCCTGGGGAACACCACTTTTGACTGCTCCCCATTCGACTTCGTACCATTTATGCTGACTCTCTGCTTCCTACCAATTAGCCATGACCTAATCCATCCCAACAACGCCCCACCTATTCCATGTGCCTTAACCTTTCTCATCAATCTCTCATGGGGGACTCTGTCGAAAGCTTTACTGAAATCTAAATATATTATATCATATGACTTGTCATTATCTACTGCTTCATATACCTCTGAGAAAAAACTAAGCAAATTAGTAAGGCAAGAACGTCCCTGAGTGAATCCATGCTGAGAAGAATTTATTAAATTAAATGTATCTAAGTGGTTTCTAATTTTACTAGCAATAATTGACTCTAGTAGCTTTCCTATGATTGATGTAAGACTAATGGGACGGTAATTGGATGCTATTGATTTGTCACCTTTTTTGAAGATCGGAACTACGTTTTCCAGCTTCCAAGCTTCTGGAACTATACCTGTCTCTAATGACTTGTTAAATAGAAATGTTAATGGGTAACTTAACTCATCCCTACATTCTTTTAATACTCTAGCATATACCTCATCAGGACCAGGCGACTTATGAGGTTTCAGTCTGTCAATTTCCTTAAGCACATCATTTCTACTTATAGTAACCGTACTTAACCTATTTTCTATACTATCGCTATATACCTTACGGACTTCTGGAAACTGTGCCAAATTTTCATTAGTGAAAACGGAAAGAAATTGACTATTTAATGTACTGCACATTTCTAAATCATTTTCTGTCATTTCTCCTATCGAAGTTTTAAGGGGACCAATTCATAATTTCTTTTTTCTTTCCTAATATCCTTTTTTACCTGTCTTGATAGATTCTGATTGTAAGCAAGTAGGTGAATTTCGCCTTTCCTAATTTTTCTATATATTCCTCTCTTTTGTCCTAGAAGATCTAATAGTCTATTATTCATCCATTTGGGTTGGTTCTGTGTTGATCTAAATTTTCTTTTGGGGATGTATTTATTTTGTGCATTGAATACTGACTCGATAAAATTATCGTATGTATCTACCAAGGTTGACGTCTCTTCCTGACTTACGATTACAGGTGCCTGAGAAGGGGTACACTCATTTGGACACCTGGATCGACTTAATTTTTTGACCATAGGGTCAGCTATTAGGGCTCTTCTTAACCTACCATAATTGGCTTTTCTGAAGTCATGTTGTATTCTCTCTGGTATTACCTTTCCATTGTATATTAAAATACACAGAATTGTGGTCACTATTTCCTAGGTGGTCCCCTATCTCTACATTATTTACCATATGTTCATTGTTACTGAAAACTAAATTGAGAATATTATTACCTCTAGTCGGCGTATCTATGAATTGAAATAAAAAACTATCTTGTACTACCTCTATAAACTCCTCAGAATCAGAGTCTCCTATTTGATGCTGCCAATCTATATTCGGACAATTAAAATTCCCCATAATACACACATTGCTAAACCTTGATGCCATTTTAATTTCCTCCCATAATGACGTTCCGTCATTTCTACTCATATTTGGCGGTCTATACATAACTCCAATAACTATGGTCTCACTACCTTCGTTAACCTCTACCCAAACACTTTCATTATCGTTATTTAGTCTAATACCTGATTTAATACAGCTTTTTAATGTACTCCTGACAAACACTGCTATACCGCCACCCCTCTTACTTGTTCGGTCATATTTAAACAAAATATATCCTGGTATATCAAATTCTGCTAAATAATGCCTGGTTTCTGTATTAATCCACGTTTCAGTTCGCACTATTATGTCTATATTTTCTTTGCTAACAAGGGCTCTAAGTTCGTTCATTTTGTTACATAGACTCCTACAGTTTGTGTAATATACTCTCAATTTACTTCTTTTCTTTATACCTAATTTACCTTTATTTCTAACAACATTTCCATCTTCCGTTGCACCATCACTACTATCATTAGCAATATAGTCATCATTTTTAGCATGAGACTGAATATCTTTATCGCTTTCGCCTGACGCTAAAATTGTTCCATTTAACCTCTCATTTACACTCTCAATATTTCTGTTAAAAACCCCACAACCACCCTATCTAAAGAACTAGCTAATGTGGAAACCCCTTACCGTGAAAGATGAACCCCATCCCTTGCGTACATCCCATCTCTCCCATAGAAACTATCCCAGTTATCAATGAATGGTATTGCTTTTCTTTGCAATATTTCTCCAACCGGCAATTGACACCAATCGCCCTGGATGTCCATTCTTTGGGAACTCCTCTTCTGGGTAGGATACAATGTACTACAGGGATCCCTCCCTTCATCCTAACCTTATCTAACACATCCCGATACTGCTGCAGCAGTTCCTCACTTCTACCCTTACCAACATCGTTACTCCCGGCACTGAGACAGATAATGGGGTTATCTCCACTATCTTCCAAGATGTGGTCCATCTTCTCTAAAACCCTCCCAACTCCATGGCCAGGCAGACACACAACCTTCCTAAGTTTAGTGCGGGTAGCCCTAACTAAATGTCTTACCATGGAGTCGCCCACAATCGACACAGACTTACCTTCTCGGGACACAGACTTACCTTTCCCTCAGGAGGATCCAGTAGCTGCAGTTAGAGAACCCCCGGTGGTGGCAGAAGCTCCCTTGGTGGTGGTGGGGGTGGTGGTGGTGGTAGGTAGCACAGCGTCAGCGGTTGGAGCTGAGTCGGCGGCAGGCACTTCGGCTAACCCTCCCTTATCCTGACTATCTTTTCCCTCACATTCGTCTCGCAAAGGAGAGAATGTATTTGTCGCACTCATACCTATTCTACTATCCTGCTTCTTGAGTGTGACTTTCCCACCCTTATTTTTAACAACCTGCCATGAATACAATTTTTCATCAACTTCCTCCGTTTTCCCCTTACTCGACTTTATTTCCTCTTGGCAAAGCTTGAAAGCTAGATTTTCGTCTTTAATCAAATCCACTTCCCTCTGAAGTTTAACATTAACCTCCCTTAGAGCCAAGACCTCTTCCTTCACCACAACCATCTCTTCCCTTACCTGGAGAATAAGATGATGCAGTTCAGTAAAGGACGCGCACTCCATACCTGACATGATCCCAAAAAGCTTAGCGAGGAGCAAACAACTAAGTACAGAAAACAAAAACAAATAAGTCAACTAACAGCTAAAAACTGAGCTAAAATACTTTTATATATACACAAGTGCACTGCCTCCAAACACAGGTGGGTGCGTATGGTCACTGGGTCATGAGCAGGTGGTCCGGGCTGGAACTCAGATTAACAGAACCTCCTCCTGTCACTGACTGAACTGAACTGATAATAATATAAGAAAATATTATTGTCCCTGATTGTACCAACACGACTAGTGTGGTATCTCCACATTCCATTCTACCCCCTAGTCTTTTACACCCTTACTCCTACTCAATTTCCCCCCCCCCCCCTTTCCCTCCTTTCCTCCAACTCTCTTTCTCTCCTTCGTTGCCTGATGTATGCATGATATTGGTTATAACTAGGTAATAATGTATTTGGCTTTTCTAATCATAAGTATTGATTACAAGATATATCATAGAGTTCTTGGTAAAAGTAATACTTTAATCCAGCAAGCATATAATGAGTTGGTGATTAATACAGTTCGAGAGTTTGGTATCAGAGCTAGGTGAGCTGAGGGTATATAAACACACTTTCTGCTTGAGGCAGGGAGTGTAATCTCCATCACCATCTAAAGCTGACCTGCCCTGAGTTCGTTTGTAAAAGAATCACCATGAGTTGAATAAGTATAGCCTAGGATTTGTCTATGATTATTGATTGCTTTCACTTACTCTCTTGGAGGGTAATTATGTAGCTATGTATTATTTTTCTTAAGAGTGTCTTTATTATTTCACTTCAATGTTTCTCACTTCGATATTTTCACTAGAATTAACTTTTGTGTATAATTAATCATGTAAATAAATTATAATTTTATTTTACATAATCTTTACATTTTACCTTTATGCTAATGTATTATTCTTTTGATTGTTGGGATAAATCTTTCAAAGTAACTAAAGATAACTAATTCTGAACGAGTGATGAGAAAGGAATATCTTTGGGTTTTTTAGGCTAAAACAGCCATTTGATATCAACTGATATTTTATGAACTTGCCACATCTTTTCACCTACCAAGGTTTTAGTGACTACAAAGAGAGTCGCTAGTTTTTGTGAAAGTTTAACATGCCACTTCTTCTTGACTGAAAATGATAGTCATATTTACAGCATTTTGTGAGGCTAAGTAATAAGTCCTCGTTTTGTGGTTTTAGTGAAATGTTTCTTTTATGTTATGGGTTCGAACCCTGCTCGTAACTTAATAATATATATATATACTGTATATATACATATACTGTATATACTGCAATGTTTAATTTTGGTTGTCAAGCAGTTTTTTTTTTAGATTTTTCCAAAGAATAAAGATTATATACTCATGAACATAATTTGTTTTACTTCCTTGCTTTATTGCAAATATGTCATCTACAGCTCATACATATTAGCGTTTATAGGCTGTCAAGTCATTTTAACCTAGTGTTTAGCTTACAAGAAGGGGATAGAGATAACGTTTAATAATGTGTGTATAGTAATGGCATCACAACTTCAAACACACGCCCAGATCATCCTCTTTAGTTTCCTCTATCCGCCAGTGACAATAGGTTGAATATTACAGAAACAACAGAAAACCATAATAATATGCAACACATGACCACGGGAGGATGAGGATGAGGATGAGGTAAAACTAGAGGTATTTGTGGTGGTTCTGAAATGTACCGGTATTAATCATGCATTAATTATGAGTTCCCCCCATTCTTTTCGTTAAGAGAATAAAGGGGAATAAGTTAAACAAGTAAATATGCTCGGCGGAAAGTGGGAAACTTTTACATGGTTCGTCAATTTTCATCCACATTTCCATGTAAAGGAAATGAAAAGTGAAAAATCTAAGTACAGTATGGTGAGGTTTTGTATCAATACTTCAGACAGACAACACATTCTTCTATAGGTTTCTTCGTCTTTCTGTGGTGATGAATTGCATATGGAATTTTATGTTTTTATATTTTCAAATATTTGACTCATCGCCACGTGACAATGATGATGTTTAATTTTGAATCTATTTTAAGTACTAATTGCAGCCAGAGGTATGCAGCTGTGGTAATGTCACATCTAATGATCAGCGACCTTGAACAATGAGATTAATTGACTCCTCAGAATGATAGATAGAAGGGTAGAGGTAGATGCAAAAATAGATGTGTGAATATAAAGATGGATAGATTAATAGCTATATTGATAGCATGAGAAAAAACAAGAAAGATGGAAAGGTTGATACTCTGATTAGGAATGATGTTTAACTGCATAGATGAATGTATACATGAACATGAATGATGTTTAACTGCATAGATGAATGTATACATGAACATGAATGATGTTTAACTGCATAGATGAATGTATACATGAACATGAATGATGTTTAACTGCATAGATGAATGTATACATGAACATGAATGATGTTTAACTGCATAGATGAATGTATACATGAACATGAATGTATACATGAACATGAATGTAAATATAAATAATAGATGGAAGAATGATCCTATATACTGTACATATTTGGATGATTCATATCGACAGGCAGATGGATTGGGTGGGGGAAAAACACAGGAAAGAGCTATGATTCTGTATTCTCTAACGTTTTGGGCTATGTATTTCCCATTTTCAGAGAGACAGACAGAAATTAGATGACCTCACAAATATATTTACAAAATGTGGACATTCTTACTTGGCATCATAGAACAGTGCTGCCATACGGATTGTGCAGACCTTTCATATTTTACCTCTCCAGATGACCCTACTTATCCCTCCCTTCCTTTGATCTCAGAGCTTAATTAGCGGCGTGGGATGACCACCTGATAAACCCCGCCCTATGGTTGATCACGTCCTTTTGGGATATTTAAGCTGCTTTTAATGCTTTCCTCATTCGCTTATCTAAGCCTATTCTAATCTCCGTGACTGCTTCCCATTTAGGAAGATGTTTATGCCTATCTATATGTACAACTAGAGAGTTTGAGGTTCTGTGTTTCACTACATCATTCATATGTTCTGTTATTCTTTTCTTTAAGCCTAGTCCTGTCTTTCCTATATATTCTTTGATGCAGCCATTACATGGTATACTATATATTACACTGCTTTTATTTACAAACTTGGTACGTTTTGTCTTTATTATTTTACCAATTTTCTCTCCAGACGACGTAGCTACCTTCAGACCAGTTTTAATCAGACACTTACAGAAGCCTTAATTGAGTTAGGTACACAGATGTATCTCTCAGTATCACTATTTTCATTATTACTTCCTTCCCTTGAAATTTCGTCCCTCTTTCTATGTTCTATATTTATGGTTTTATTCTTGAGTTAGAATATGAACCCTTCGGGATAACACAATTTCTTAAAAGTTGATATGATATATTTTATTTCTTCACATATGAACTCGTTGTTACATATTCTGTATGCTCTCGGGAAGAATCCAATCACCACCTCTTATTTAGTCCTTTCATTATGAGCCGAGAGATATTGAATATAGTCATCTTTATTGGTGGGTTTTCTATATACAGATAATTTCGTCCACTCAGCCCCTCTCCAAATTAACGTATCTAAGAACGGCAACTTTATATCTCTTTCCTCTTCCACTGTAACTTGGATACTTTTGTTCATGTTGTTTAACATTCTTAGTTTATTGTTCATATTTATTCTCATAGGTACTATAATTATTGCATCATCGACATATATATAACAAATAGGCCCTCTGCCTATAATTCTAACATAGCTAACATAACTATTGCCTGAAATATAAGATAGTTCACAACACAAGGTAAACAACATGGCGGCAACTGTTGAACGATATTACTCCTCCTACAGACAGCTTAAGGGGATATGTTTATATGTATAATTGTATATATATACATATTGATTGATTTAATTATATTCTTTACTTTCCTCCCTACACCTACATCAAGCTTTACAAAAATACTCCAAAGACTCGCCTTCCAGATACATTTGTTTTCATTATTCGGTAGAGAAATTTAATGCCAAGGGCGGTTTCTCCTAAATTGCACAAAAGGTCTTAAAATCGCGAAACTAATGGTGCAAACGTTTGAAAATCTAAAAAAAAAAAAAAAAAAAAAATGGGGCAAAACATGAGGGAGAATGGGGCCCAGAAAACCCCCAAACCTCCCCTTAAGTGATGGAGTGGATGATGAGCCTGTCAGTATCACGGGATTATAAGGGAAATATATGTGTTTTGTATCACTAGGGGTGGGGAAGGAGGTTTGATGAAGTGATAGGATATTTAGTGTTTTCTTATGCTGATGTAGAGAAAGTAAATGGCACGAATATTGATGTAGTAGTATGTTGTATTGTGGAGATGTTGATAAAGTAAATGGCACGAATATTGATGTAGTAGTATGTTGTATTGTGGAGATGCTGATAAAGTAAATGGCACGAATATTGATGTAGTAGTATGTTGTATTGTGGAGATGTTGATAAAGTAAATGGCACGAATATTGATGTAGTAGTATGTTGTATTGTGGAGATGTTGATAAAGTAAATGGCACGAATATTGATGTAGTAGTATGTTGTATTGTGGAGATGTTGATAAAGGGGATACTTGAGAATATTGATGTAGTAGTATGTTGTATTGTGGAGATGTTGATAAAGTAAATGGCACGAATATTGATGTAGTAGTATGTTGTATTGTGGAGATGTTGATAAAGTAAATGGCACGAATATTGATGTAGTAGTATGTTGTATTGTGGAGATGTTGATAAGTAAATGGCACGAATATTGATGTAGTAGTATGTTGTATTGTGGAGATGTTGATAAAGTAAATGGCACGAATATTGATGTAGTATGTTGTATTGTGGAGATGTTGATAAAGTAAATGGCACGAATAATGATGTAGTAGTATGTTGTATTGTGGAGATGTTGATAAAGTAAATGGCACGAATATTGATGTAGTAGTATGTTGTATTGTGGAGATGTTGATAAAGGGGATACTTGAGAATATTGATGTCGTAGTATGTTGTATTGTGGAGATGTTGATAAAGTAAATGGCACGAATATTGATGTAGTAGTATGTTGTATTGTGGAGATGTTGATAAAGGGGATACTTGAGAATGTATTACTATACATCATAGTTTACTTGTTTTCAATCTGATGGTAATTGATATGCTCCCATCTTGAATATTCAGTTATCATGGCGAAATGTACTGTTAATGATGAAAACTACGTATTAGGGTGATGGAGAAACATATTAGTTACATATTTCCCCATTACATATCGAGGAATGAGCTGCTAAGGGATTGAATTTGCTTCCAGCTGAAATTAAACCGATTATAGTAGATTTGTTCAACATTTGATGAAAGAAGACAAGATAGGTTTCAGTCTTCAGAATCTGAAGCATTTCAATTCAATTTTGTTACTATTCATACATTTTAAGATATCTACATCAGATCAACTTCATCGGCTGGGTTCGAGTCCTGGAGTGCCACGTGTATATGTTGATTTCATTAATTGAGTTTAGATGTGAAGTTGATTGGTGTAAAAAACATAATAATATATCGTTCAGAATTGTCGTTAGCATTTGACACTATTATTATTGGGTCCACGAGCGAAGCAAGGGACCTGTAGTGTTTACTCATGTCGTTGTTCTTCTTCTTGTTCTTCTTGTTAGGTCCGGGCGCAAGCAAGGACCTCTATGGTTTACTCATGTCATTGTTGGTGTTGTTGTTGTTGTTGTTGTTGTTGTTGTTAGGGCGACCCTTATTAAAAAGTACTATTTCTCGGATATTACCGAACCAAATATAAATATTGTTCACATGCATATACGCTGATCTATGCTCTAGGCCGTTTTTGTGTGGGTTTTTTTCTCGGCATACTGCCCCTTAAATCGACATTTTTTGCAATAGTGCAATGTTTATTTTAAATTGCTATTTCTTGGTTATTACTATACAACATTTAATGACCTTACCTCCCCTGGGAGTAAGGGATTAGAATATGCCCCTGCGTGTCGTGTCGTAAAAAGGCGACTAAAGAGGTTAGGTCGGTGGGCTTACAACCCTCCACCCGTAAAATAATCTACAGCAACTTTACAGCAACGAATGATGAATAAATGGCCTCAGAACTGGATGGACCTACTGTTGATGAACTTCGACCGAACATGGACTGCGTAGGAATTGCGACTTGGAATGTAAGAGGCATGAATGAGGACACAAAAGAGAGAGAAGTCCTGGAAGTGTTAGTGATTGCCAGGCTGGATGTATGCAGAATGACTGAGACCAATTGGAAGGGTACATGTGTGAGAGAATGGGAATGATGTATAGGTATCTGTGCTGGAGTGAATGAGAATGAGGGAGCGAAAGAAGATGCATGTTTGTTTGTTAGTAACAAATGGAAGGAGTGTGTAAGAGACTATGGTTCTGTAGGTGCAAGGATTGTGTGGGTAAAGAATGAAAGTAGGAATACAAACGTGGTTGGTTGTGTGTGTGTATGCTCCGACAGAGGATAAACTTGTAAGGTAGAAAGAGGAGTTCTGGGTTAATGTTGAGGCGTGCCTGGATAAGCTTGATAAGAGCGAAAGAATATTTCTGATTGGGGATATGAATGGGAAGGTGGGTGATAGGAATGTTGAGTGGTGGGAGAGTGCGGTATACCGTCAGAGGTGAATGGGAATGGTAGTGCACTTGTGGACGTATGCGTAGGGAGGAGGCTGTGGATAGCCAACACCTTCTTCCGACACAGAATGATACATAGGTACACATGGAAAGGGGAGTCGAGGAGGAAGGATGAGAAAGTGGTGGAACAAAAGGCACTGAATGGCTTGTGTGGATGAACGAATGAAGAATTCTGTGCTGAAAGCTAGGGTGTATAGGGGTATGTGGATGGGGGGGGGGGGTCTGTCTGAGCAGTATGTAATAGTAGCTAAAATTAGGATACAAAATAAATGGGTGAGGAGAGCTGGAGGGAGGCGAGAGGAAGGTGGAGCGGTGAAGATGGTGGAGAGGTTAAAGGAGAAGGAAATAAGGGAAGAATTCAAGAGAGCTGTAGAGAGAAGACTAGGTAGGTTGGACCTGGAGGGTATGGAGGAAGTAGAGGAGGTGAGCAAAGTGTTTAAGGAAAAGATATGTGCAACATGTGAGGAGGTGTGCGGAATAAGGAGAAGAGGGAGGGGAGTGAAAGGATTAGCATGTGGACTGGAGAGGTAACAATAGCTGTTGAAGACAAGAAGAAAGCGTGTAGAGAGTGGTTGGGTAGTAGAGGGAGCAAAGATTTGGAGAGACAGAAAAGAGCGTGGTACTTGGAGAAAAAGAGAGTAGTGAAGAGAATAGTGAAGGCAAGTGAGAGAAGAGCAGATGAGGAATTTGGAAGGGATCTAAGTGTAAAATGGAGGGAGTGTAAGAAACTGTTCTGGAAAGAGGTCAAGAAAGTTAGGGAGGGTAGCAAGGGAAATAGTAAGGGTGTGAACGATAAGAATGGGCGAGTGATAGCCGAGAAGCAAGAGAGAGTCGAGAGATGGAGGGAGTACTTCAATGAATTGTTAAACATAAGGAATGAAACACCAGCAAACATAGTTGATGGAGTATGGGAGGGAGAAGAAAAGAAGCAGTGGAGGAAGAGGTGGGGATCAGGAGGTCAGAAGTGTGTGAAACCTTGACAACAGTGAAGATGAAGAAAGCATCAGGAATAGATGGATTGTGTGGGGAAATGCTGAGGTATAGTGGTGAGATAGTGATCAAATGGGTATGGAAAATGTGTAAACTAGCTTGAGAGATTAGAAGTGCACCTGGAAGACAAGCATAATAGTCCCCCTGTATAAGGGTAAAGGGGAAAGAGGAGTGTGTGGTTACCACCAGGGAATATGTCTTCTGGGTGTAGTAGGGAAGGTGTACAGTAGGGTAGTGATTGAGAGAGTTAGAGTAAGAACGGAGAAATGGATAGGTGACAAGCAGGGCGGGTTTAGGAAGGGAAAAGGATGTGTAGATCAGATTTTTGCCCTGAACTGTGTTGTGGAGAAATATCTGGAGAAGCGACAAAAGTTGTATGCTGCCTTTATGGACTTGGAGAAGACCTATGACAGAGTTATTAGAGAAGGTATATGGAAAGTACTGAGAAGATAAAGAGTAATGGCAAGTTGCTGAAAGCAGTGAAGAGCATGTATGAGGGTGCAAAGGCATCAGTATGAGAGGAAAATGAGCAGAGCGAGTTCTTTGATCTGAATGTTGGGTTGAAACAAGGGTGAGTGATGTCCCCATGGTTGTTCAATATATATATATATATATATACAGTATATATATATATATATATATATATATGTATATATATACACACTTTGCTCAAATACTTAAATGAGCTGACATTCTCCATAGCCTGACCGTTCAACCTCAACTCACACTATGTAGCTGCACCCCTTTCAAAGACCATAACCTTGTTCTTCCTCGCATTTACCTTCAGATTCCGTTTTTCACACACTATTCCAAACATATCTACCAGACCCTGCAACTCCCATTCACTATCGCTCATCAGAACTGTATCATCGGCAAACAGCAGTACAGGTAGCTTCCACTCGTGCCCTTCCCTTATCAGCGATACAACAACATCCACTGCTCTTTCTTGTATTTCTTTCGTGACTCCATCCATATATATATGGTCAGGCTATGGAGAATGTCAGCTCATTTACGTATTTGGGCAGTGTTTTGAGTAAAGATGGGAGTATGGATGAAGAAGTGCGGGAGAGGGTGCAACATGGGAAAAGGGTTGTAGGAATGCTGAAAGCAGTAACAAGAAATAGGGTGGTCAGCATGGAAGTACAGAAGTCGTTGCATGACAGTGTGGTAATCCCAACATTGACTTATGGGAGCAAAGCATGGCCGGTGGTGGAGAGACTCATACCAAGAGTGAGAGGGGTAGAAATTAGTTACTTGAGAAGTGCGTGCGGAGTTACATGGAGGGATAGACAGACGAATGGTGTGGACGTAGATATGCTGGAAAGTGTGAAAAGGAACACCTTGAGATGGTTCGACCATATGGAAGGTATGGGAAGCGAGAGAATGACTAAGAGAGTGTACGAGAGTGAGGTGGAAGGACAGAGAGTGAAAGGTAGAATAAATGAGAGGTGGAAGGATGAAGTGAAGAAGTATAGGAGTGAAAGTGGTGTTGGATGGGAAGGAGGGAGTCGACTAACTGGGGACAGAGGTGCATGGGGGCGATTCATTTGTGGCCATCCCTTCGGGGATCACAGCATAAGGCAATAGATAGATAGACACATATGTCCTCTGCCAACCCTGATCTTTTCTTTCTCACCGAAACTCAGTTGTCTGGGACTACTGACAGCAAACATTCTCTGTACCTTCATACTATCTCTATCCTAGTTTCAAAGCCAAAGGTGGATGTTGTGTAACGTACACAACAATCTCAATTGCTATCTTCTGAATTCTCAACTTTATGGCTCAGACTATCCCGTTACTCTCATACTAAATATTTCTGTGCTGTCTATATTTCCCTCAACTCTACTGACTTCCCCAAATTCTATGACTATCTAAACTCTAAAGTAGACTACATCTTATTCGTCTCTCCTTTCTCAGAAATCACCATCTTAGGATATTTCAACGTTCACCACCGCCAATGGCTCTCCACTCATTCCACAGCCAACTTGGTGAACAAGCCTACATTGTTCTATCCTAATTGACCTAGAGCAGTTGGTTCAGCAACTCACTCACATACCGGATCGCTTCCGAGATTGGTCCAACATTCTAGACTTGTTTCTAACTTCTAACCCCTCCGCTTATACTGTCGATCTTTTCTCTCGTTTGGGCTCCTCCGACCATTAACTTATCTCTGTCACCTATCCTATCTCTCCAGTATGGCCACCCGATCCTCCCAGCCGGCGGCGCTTGTGGCACTTTGGCGCTACTGACTGGGAGGTTTTTCGGCAGTACTTCTTTGACTTCCCAGGGAATAATTTTTGTGTCCGTGGCCAGGGACCTTCAGAGAGTGCTGAAAGCATTTCCAAGGTAATCCTATCGGGCATGGAGGCATACATTCCATTTTCTTTCTCTCAGACAAATGAAAACAAATCTTGGTTTACTCACAATGGTTGTACCACTGTCCGCAATAATGAGGAAGCATTAAAATGGCACCGACGCCTTCAAACTCAAGAATCTCATTCTTCCTATGTTTCTGCCCATAATCAAGCCAAATCTGTTCTTCGACTCGCCAAACACTCTTCCATCAAAGATAAATGCACTGAACTATCCAACTCTAGCTCTTCCCAAGCTTTCTGGCATCCATCCAAAAACCTCTCCAACAATATTTCTTCCTCGTCTTTCCCTCCCCTTTTTCCAATCTGATGGCACATATATGATAACGAGGAAAATAAATACCACGCCACTACCACCAAGCAGTTTTCCCACACATACCACCACACCCCCAAGGAAGGAAACCATAACTACCACACCACCAAGATATGCCAGAGTTGCAACCATAACTCCCGCACCCCCTCCAACACCCGGCAAAGATATACAAGTCACCATTCATAACCCTGATGCCATGAAGAGAAGGAAAAGCACAAAGGAAAGAAAGACCACCAAAAGGCTGCATAAACACCGTACCTCCACGCGCCCTTCTTCCTCCAGGCCGCATCACCATGACCGAGAAGCGAAGAGGGACTACCCCAACCACTTCAGGGCCTCCTCCCCGCACAAATGTCCTTCTTACCCGGAAAAGGGACACCGGGAGAAACGTCAATAGAGGTAAGACTATGACAGGCAAAGTTAAGATCTACACAGTTGGAAAGCTATTAATTACCCTCACTGGAAGGTAAATAACAGCTGGAAGATTTGGGTTTGATAATAAATAGACCACTGACAGCACTGGTTGAAAAGATCTATTAAGGATTAGTTAGATCTTGGCTCATCAAAGGAATTTGTTATTAAATCTCACTGGAGACAACCTAATATAAGTTCTTCTGCCTTGATTACCAGGGTTTACTGTCAATAAATAATTCTGATTTGTCAAGCGCTTTATTGGTAGTAAACCGATCTCTAAATCTTACTAAAGTTCACGCACTGGCTGGGCTTTGGAAAGGTACTGTAGGGCTCTGCGAGATACCGTAGCTTTGCATAATGGCACTCTGCATCTAGAGTCCTTACGGTACGGAATCCCAGGCACTGGTTCTGGGGTACCTATGCTGTAAATGGCCCAAAATCACCTCATCCACTCAGTCCCTCAAAGACTCTTATAACGGTCCGGATAGTTAAGAGACGTTGCATAAAAACAGCCCTCTTACGTTAGTCCAATGATATGTTACAGATGCACTGGCATCTTGTACATAACATTTAAGACCCAACACCCAAAAGTACTGGAAGGTTCTGCATCAAAGTTCCTATAACGGTCAGAGTAGTTAGAGAGCTTCTCTCTACGTTCGCTCGATGAAATGTTACAGATACACTGGCATATTGTACATAACATTTAAGACCCAACACCCGAGAGTTCGTCATCGAGTTCTATCCACTTTCCACCAGCCAAGTCAGGACCACCACCACGGCCAAGACCTTCATTAGAAGACTACAGTAGTGCCTCATGATATAATACCCAGTGTAACCTCAGAGGAGTACTAGTGACGCACCTTATTAAGAGTTAAAAGGAAGTACTGAATAGATATATATAATTATATAAATACAAAGTGTAACCTTTAAGAAGTACTAGTGACGCACATTATTCAAAGGAATGAATAACATAATATATTAATACGCTGTTTAACATCAAAGAAGTACAAGTGATACACCTTATTCAAAGGAAAGTACTTAAGTGCAATATCCTCATAATCTCATTACACAGTGTAACCTCAAAGAAGTACTAGTGACATACCTTATTCAAGGGAAGTACTTAAGTGATTTTTTGTTATATATATATATCTACGTAGTGTAATATCAAAGAAGAACTTGTGATGTACCATATTTAAGTGAGTACTTAAGTAATATCAATAGGCAGTGTCTTAATCATGAGAGAGTATTGTGAATCCTCACTCGTGTGTCTATATTTATATTTTACCTATTACTCTTACTAAATCAATATCTGTGTGCCTATCAATACAATTTATGAATGTAAGCTGTGTTATATTTACCCTCTATTACATTTGTGCATATGTTTAATTGGATTCAACTTCTCCAGTCAAGCAAGAACCTACATTATTAATCCAATTTACCCCAGCAAAAATCTGGCATAACATGGTGGCAGACGGTGGTTCTTGATTCGGGAAGAAGAAGCCATTTGGCACAAAAATCAAAAGGAAATAGAGCATTGTATAACATAAGTCATCATGGCTACTCGTTCACACATACCAATACCTAAGTATGCAGCAGAAACATATGATATTCGTACATATTTGAATATGGTGAATCCAGTGCTTAGCCTGGCATATCAAACCGATCATGAAAAGATCGCCGTGTTATTAACACACCTAGGAAAGGCCGTGTCCCTGGTAGTCGGACAAGTGACCCCTGATTTATCTTGGGTTCAATTCCAGGAATATTGTCATAAATGCAGTGCAACCTTCACTAGGCCCCGTCGTTGCCTTAGGTAAAATCGACGAAATCAAGTTTGAGGGAAATCTGGACGTCACACTATGATTAGTGACCCAGCAGGTAAAAGCTGTATGCCCTCTGCAAACCCCCGAGCAACAACAGCAACAAGTGTTCAGTGTGCTCCTCAGAATGCTCCCCTCTTTTATTAAGGAGCATTTTACAATCCACGATCCCGTCGGTTACGGTAGGGACATCCTTACCATGAGGAAGCTGATGACCACCCGGCCTAAAACTTCCACAGTATGAGCTATAAAGTGGTTTCCCACACACCCACAAGGAGGCAGGAAACCAGGACAATTCCAAAATTATGGGTCAAAACCACAATACACACCCTTCTCATCCCTTCTCATCAGGCCACCCATAGACAGGTCAGCGGATCTACCCAAACCATAATCATCCTAGCCGAGCATACCCAGATACCAACCAAAACAACTGAGGTCCTCAACGTCACAACGAAGCCGAGATAGTCCCATAGTCAGTATCAATCCATTCGACTTCAAAGCCTGCAATTCCTCATGCCCCCTACATAACATACGGGATCAAGCCAAACAGCGGAGCTCATCAAACCAAGTCTCGCAGCCGAAGAAGAATCCTGTGATATTGAATTGCAGGAGGAATATCGAGATGAAGAATATTCTCCCCCTGAACTCAACCAAATTCAGTCAGTGGAGGAAGAAGAAGTAGAAGAAATGGAAGACCCTCCTCAGGTTTTTTAAAGCCTCCCCCGCCCATTATGGCTTCGGCGGGGGAGTCTGTGTTTTCCAAACCACCCCCTATCTACCACCTAGCAAAAATTGAAGGTATTCCAGTCAGTCTTCTGATAGACACCGGAGCTGCAAGATTGTGCCTTTTCAGCACATTCTAAGATAAGCATCGCCGTAAACTAGGAATGCTACACGCCTCGACCACTTATCTAATAATCGCAGGTGACACACCCGTAGTCATCCCAGGGGAGACCACGCCCCTTCATATCACCACTCCTCAACCAGAAGCTTTCTGCCGTCACCCATTTGTGGTATTTTACTCCGAATGCACCCAATACGACGGTTACATGGGATTAGACGTTTTACGACGATTGCAAGCACAATTGGATTGCGGTCAACGTCTTCTGACTTAAAAAAAAAAAAAACAGCAACAAGATCCAACTTCCGGTAACCCCACCTAAAGTCATCCCAAGGAACAAAATGCTAACATAAACCAGAAGTCACCACCACCACTCAAAGGTCACCAACACAAAGACTATGTCAAACAAAAAGCCACCGCACCATCGACCACCTACCTCAACAAAGGCCCCCTGCACGCCACCTACAGGGCCTTCGTCACCAGCCTCCATCACCGTAGTAACCCCCGCAGTGATCTCACAACGAGTGCCAATACCTGCACAACACCAACAGTGGGTGCCAATACGTCACACTATGAATTCACCCATGATATTTTCACCTCAGCTTGAGCAACCTCAAGCTGACAGATGTCGAATTCAACCTGCAATAGTGTCCCCTAGCAGAGGTGCCGCCCTAGTCGCCATCATCTCCGACGAGCCCCCTCACCCCAAAGGCCTCATCATCGGCGATTTCGATGATACCGCACCTTCAACTCCTGCACCTACACCATCCATCCTGCCCACCATTCCAGAGCAATTAACCATGGCACAACACCAATAATTATCCCAAGTTCTCCACGAGTTTTCAGATGTCTTCGCTCAATCATCCATGGAAATCGGACAAACAAAAGTCATGGAGCACCCGATCCACACCGAAGGGCCTCCCATCCGTCAACCTACACGAAGAAAGAACCCCCCTGCAGCGTCAGGAGGAAGATCAGCAGGTTCAGGAGATGCTTGACGCAGGCATAGCCGTCAGTCCCTGGTCCTCCCCTGTCGTCTTATTGAAGAAGAAAGATGGGTCCACTAGGTTTTGTGTGCATTATCGAAGACTGAACGACACCACCATTAAAGACAACACGTCCTTGCCTAGGATTGACGACTCCTTAGATTCCCTTCATGGATCCAAATGGTTCACCACCTTGGATCTGCAAGCCGGATACTGGTAAGTACCAAATAAGAAAAAAACCACCAACAAAATTATATGTTTGATTCCCGTAGGGAAGTAATGAAAACCTAATATTTAGTAGGGGCCCCGGAATCATTGACGATGTTGCCTATTAGTATAATAGTCTCCATTCAATACCCATGTTGGCCGTTTTGAATCAGCCGCCGCAGGGAGGAATCAAGAGTCATCTTCATAAGTGCAACGCTACTTCTCTTATGGTGTCATCATAGATCGGGTACCCACTACGAAAACACTTTCGTAAAAAATATGAGAAGAAAAAAGAAAAACTTAAATACTTAAATACTGTTATAAACACGCTTCCCACAATTGGTGGATTTCTTGCTTTGTGGCTTCTTGCCGCTTCTCGCCAAGCGCATCATTCTTCCTTCACTGATATATCAATATAAAAAAAAAACAGATATCCAGCGAATGGGAAGGGGATGGTTGGGAGGGCCTTCTTCGTCAATGATTCCGGGGCCCCTACTAAATATTAAGTTTTCATTACTTCCCTACGGGAATCAAACCTATAATTTAATAGAGGCCCCTTCATCATTGACGATGTTGCCTGAATTCCCAAGACTGGAGGGGGACATTTGCAATAATATCTGAACCTCCGTTAGCGCAAGGTAAAGTCAGAATTCGTTTAACAGAATAAGTAATTTTTTATTGTGTACAATCGCGCTAAGAAGTCATGACTCGATTTTTCTAAGGCTCGGACAAAAGTCCCCAAATCTGGCTAACGCTGGCAACTCTCCACTGCCCATCAGAGCCCAGTCACTTCCTAATTTATAACTACAGGTCTCCGGATATTTCCAATAATTGGCCTACTGACAAAATTAACCTATTTAGGCCTTTTAAATTATATTTATGCTGTTGTTTGAATATATATAAGTAATGTTTGTTTTCAATATCTTTATAGAATAATGAAAGTATTTAATTTTAACTTCATGGACTCTGAAGAAAAAGGAGAAAAGAGGGCTGGATGTGATGGAGATGAGCTGCTTGAGGAGTATGTGTGGAGTTACTCGTAGAGACAGATTGAGGAATGAAGAGATACGTAGGAGAGTGGGGCAGCAGGAACATTTGTCAGCCAGAGTGGACAGAAGGGTGCTGAGCTGGTATGGTCATGTTGAACGAATGGGAGATGAAAGGCTTACAAAGAGAATATGTGAGTCAGGTACAAGGGGAGATAGAAGGGCAGGAAGACCCCATTGAGATGGAGAGACTGTGTAAGAAAGGCTTTGGATGATAGAGGAATGACTATAGATCAGGCAGGGGAAGTGGTGGTGGACAGGAGTGAATGGAGAATGCTTGTGAATAGTTGAGTGAACACGTGGTCATTTGGAGTAAGGGGTCGGGCACAAGTTGGACTAGATAATAGTCCATCAGGCGCCTGGCCCGGGGAGACGATTAATATGAAGGGTGCGCCTGGAAGTGTGGTGGGAGGGCTTGTGGCTTTGGCTCCGCTGCATGTCTGCCTGCCGAGATCGGAACCTCTCCGGGTGGTCGGGGGCCGGGGGAGTGCTGGAGCGACCTTGTTGACCCTGGTCTCTGGGTCTTCTCCTGGGTGACCTGGATGTGTGTGAGTTTGTGCTTTTTATCTGTGTTTATTTGTTGTTTTATGTTGTTTTTGTGTTTTCCCTGTTCTTGCTCTGTTTTGAGTCGGCTACCCCCAAAATGGGGATTGGGCCTGAGCATATAGAATAGAATAGAATAGAATTTAATTTCCTGGCGCTATCTAGCATGTTACACTCCCTGGGCCTGCCGCCTGGAGGCCTGAAAAAAACTGCAAGTCAGTCACTGCCAGTATATGAGGGAGAGTGTATCTCTTCCGCTCATATATACACCTTTGTCCTTTACTACATGCCTTTCCATCTTTCGTTCCTATATGGGTATCCCAATGGGCTATTAAATATGTTATAAGATAAATTACATTGTCTGTCTATACACATTACAAGCTGTTCTCGAGTATTCAAGCTTTATCCCAAAATATACTGGAAACCGCTTTGTTTTTTAAGGCAGACTTGTCGCACATAGAGAATTAAATGTGGAAAACAAAATCTGTTATATGTTTATTTACGTGATTTATTGACACTCATGGGTTGAATATTACTTTTAACGGTTGGTTTTAATTTTATGAGATACTTTTCTCCCAGTATTGTTGGCTTAAAAAGTAATAAAAGCATTAAGAGACTTCCTCCACATTTTAATCCTGAATCTAGTGAGCGAAATACTAGAGTTCTTTCGTTCGGGTTAGTCTCAACTTTCGTATTATTTGGTTTGCTCTCACATAATGATATAAATATATTGTAACAATACTTATATATCATGTTTTTGGTATTTTGTCCTTCAATACAGTTCTCCCCGGTGTGTAATATATGAATATAGTAGAGCCTCAATAGTTGCCAGATACCACTTTCTGAACAAAAGGTACTGGGAATCGAGTAATGACTTCTTAGCGCGATTGTACATACAATATAGAAAAATACAAAAGATTGTGAGCAGTGCGTTGCTTCGAAGAAGTCCTGCTCCGTACTTAGGGCCTCTACTTGAGATACCTGTTGTACCGTGTGATAATAACAGCTATTACAAAACTTTTATCACACTTCTCCGATTGTAAACTTATGCATAGTTTATCTTCTGTGACATCACAGTGTCACTTGACTAGGTGAACACTCACCAACTATCTACTTGCAACTAAAGATAGAAAACTTTTACATACATAAAAAACAAATTTACTAGCTTTAAAAGCTTGGTTCTAAATTAATTAATAATGGACCAAGTATACTAACATAATTATAGATTTTCTTAAACCTAAACATTTTAACCCTTTGAGCTTCTAGCTCGTAAAGCATGACTGGGCTCTGCCCCGGCGAGAGCACTACCTGGCTTACCCTGCTTGACCGTGTATTCCGGCGGAGGGAGTCAACTCCCGATGTACTTGGAAACCTATGTCTTCCGGTGTAGTGGGGGGGGGGTTATACCTTCTGGTTGTACTGGGATACACCTATCCTCCCCCCCTTTTCTCACCCAGAATGTGGGTGTTACTTATCTCAGTACATAACAAATACGCAGCCGGGAATATCTAAAACCAATTAATAGTGAAGCGAGAGAGATCGGGGGCCGGTGTACAAGTATACGGGGAATTCATCATCATCAAATCTGATGATGATGGGAATTGATTCATGTCCCTTAACCCTCATGGCCCGGGCAGGTCCTCCTAAGGACGGAGGTTGTATCCGGGCGATCTGGCCGAAAAATGTCTAGGCCTAGGCTACCGTATTTTTTTTTATTTTAACTGCTAGAAATTTCCCACACATCCATAAACGTAGTGCGGTTTCCAATCTGTAGACTGGCGTTGAGTAGAGCTCTCTAAGTCAACTGGTTCAGTTGTGATGACGATTTCCGTGGAGCAAATTTGTCCGCGATGTTGACAATATCGGAGGTTTTCAGACACTAATTTCATCTGACGTCACAACAATAACATTGATCCGACGTCTCCTTATTGTTTTCGGAGGTGCGGTGATGCAACGATCGGCTTTGTTTACATGCGTCGGACGCACGGCGTTCAGACCAAGCTGAATAGGCTTTCGAGCTTACAGATTTTAACAGGACACCCGGGTTCCTGCCCATCTGCCGCGGTGTCATTTTAACATGCTGCCCGGGCCAGGAGGGTTAAGATTAAAAGTAACAACTGAAAAATATATCTGGGACCGAAGTAACTCTCTCTTCACGGGTAAACATACAGCTCGTAACACACAGGAGAGCTGGTTATTATTAAGGTTACTTAACTTAACTTCCGAGTCCTCCTTGTGCAATGCATTGGAGGACCAGAAGCCTATGTCGGGTAATACGCCGGGGGAGCTTGGAAAGTTTATTAGTTGAACCCGACCAAGTGAGATTTATTTAAAAGAGACCAACTCGTCGGCAATTTCGGCCGGCGCGGAGTGGGCTCCCTCGGAGTAATACCACAAATTAAACTTTCACACAACCAAACAGCATGAGGTGAAAAACCAAAATGACCTTATTGGGCCCAGAAACCAAAAAGGAGGGCAAAACTTGATAAGCCGACACGGCGTAGGTAAGCGCAGCTCAGGGATTGTCGAACCTCTGTGTATATAAAATCGTAACGTAGAGAAAAAACCTTGCAAAGGAGCCCCTCCACCAGGCTCATAGCAGAGAACCCGGGGTGGGGGGGTCCAGCCTACTCAGATGGAGTTAAACCAATGGAGGTTAGGCTCACACTTCTCT
Source organism: Paralithodes platypus (assembly GCA_032716605.1). NCBI lineage: Eukaryota > Metazoa > Arthropoda > Malacostraca > Decapoda > Lithodidae > Paralithodes > Paralithodes platypus. The sequence goes on from CM064521.1 coordinate 54,213,998, forward strand.
AGTTGTCCCGGCGGGATGAATTCCTGCCGAGGACTGACAAGGGATTAACTGGCCCGGAAGAGCAGCCGCCGGGGTCAAGTCCATTCCACCTTGTCCTGCTATGCCGGGACTATGATTGATTTTTTAAATGGTAAACAAGAAGAACTGCTTAGTATCATTCTACTACTCCCTGCGGACATAGGGAGGGCCGGGGGAAGGGGGTTCCGTGTTCGGAGCCCATAAGGCCGTTGGGAGGACAATAAAGAGGACCCAATACGCCCGTTTTACCAAGGGGAAAGAACAATCTGACTAGCACTGATCCGCAAGGAGAGGGAACAGTCCTCAAACCCCCTGTTTTAAAACCATAGTAAGTGGCTGGAATTGTGACATGATGGCAACTGAGACAGGTGGGAAAGACAATCCTGGGAGTGAGCTATGCCTACCCTTGTCGGTCAGAAGAATATCTATATAAAGAAAGACACCTCACCTGGCCCGCACGGAAATAGATCATGAATTCTATCCTCCGCCGGAACCTTGACACATTAATGTTACTCTTACCCCACCCGGTACTTATTTTACCGTTGGGCAGTGGCATAAATGAATTACCTAAGTGAATGTGGAACTGAGTATCATGTTACGAAAAACGGAAAGGACCCCTCGGCCGAATTTGTCTGTGGAGTAACCGGGGAGACTGAATCACCCCTCACCTAGGATTTTTTTTAATAGCCTGGGGATAAAAAACTACGTTCCTGCGAACAGCACGAGATCGAGAAGAACAACTAGTTCCAAATGATTTTTAAATTAACTCACCTTGTGGGTTAATAAGGGGAGGATGTTCAACAAGCCCGCTTATTATTCCACGACTACTGGTAAGACATAGAGGATGGCCAGCGACCGGCGGACTGCTTGCCGGCCGTTTGTCCTGAAGTACCTGCCGCTGAAGGGAATTGCTGTTCGATAGGTAAAACAGCCGCGACGTACCTAGACGCTGAGGACAAACGACAAACCTTCCGTGGGGTGTTCCGCCCTTGCTGTGTCTGGTCATCAGGGGGAGCGCCCACCTTAATATTGGGCGCCGGGTAGGATATTGCATATTCCCCCGTATCCCAGCCGTTATGCACTTGAGGACGTAGCTCAAATGCGCAGTAGAAACATATTTTGGCGCAGCCAAGGAGCGGTAACACAACTCTCCTACCTCGAACCTCTGTGCCCAGCTTGGCGTAGAGGGGGAGGCATAATAACGTGGAGCAGCATTCTAGAACAGAAATTTTGGGTCCAAAAGAGAACGTCTGTAGAGGCTCCGGCAAGTCGTGCACCGATCGCCAGCCATCCGTGGATATTAACATTGGAAATGATTATGGGGGTGTAACTGTTGCAGCCTGAATCATTACCCTAACATCATTCAGTGTTTGTTCATTAATAGGAGTCGGTATCATTATAGGCAAGTAGAGAACCCTATAAAAAGCATTAATAGGGAGCCCTTGTGCCATACTGAGTCTCAGTAGCTGTCATGCCCTGACTGCCTCAAATAAGGCGGTACATATGTCAGCCAATGATTGAGCCGGAAAAGGGAGGAGGTATTTGTGAAAAGCTTTGACTATTTCAGTCCTCTGACGAGGGGGATTATGCACTGGTTGGGCTACCGCCTGGGCTGTGTCCCTAGTAAGAAGAAAACCAATACATTTTCGATGTGCATTGTCTCTGACTAGGAAATCTCGTTGGAGATCAATGGGGTCAGGGGCTACCAAGGGGGCAGGAAAATCCTTGACCTCTAACTGGGGGGCAATAAGGAATTCAAAGATTTCTTTGGGCACACCGCCTGGTTCACGTTTCAGCCAGTCAAACTCAGTCTTTGGCGGAAGGGGAACCGGTAACGTAGCATTAGCAGACATAAACACAGCAAAATGTTGGAGCTCCTGATCCCACGTTACCCAAGGGCCACACCCCACCTCACTCAGATTCAATTCCCTCTGATCATGATGAGGATTGCATCTTTGAAACTTGTGGCTTGGTTCATTAGCCTTCAAGGCCTGGCAACCATTAACGCCGCAACGTTGAGAGCAAACAGGGCAAACTGGGACATCCGGGGGAGGAGGGGCCTGACTAGGGGCGTCCGGCGGGAGAGGGGTCATCTGTCCTGGGTTATACACAAAATATTGAAAATTTGTTGGGTCTGGGACCGCTTGGATTACAACATTCTCCCTTGTTCGTCCTTTGCCCTAAACGCCTTACGCCTGTTTACTTCTATTAACCACTCCTGCGGCACCAGGACCTCACCTTGGGCTGACCTGTGCCTCTCTCCTCTAGTTATAGCTGTAACCGGGAGCCAAAGCCTCTCCGGTACTTTCAAGGTTAGGGGATGATCACCAAATGTTGTCTGAGACTGTGGGGGTAGGTGTCTAGAGAGAGAAGGTGTGCTGTCGTCGAGAACCGGCGGGCCAGCCGCCGGCCGGCAACGAGGCGGAAAAGCAAGATGAGATCGATGATGCAGGGAGGAATGCCCTTCACCCTCCTTCCCACTACCTTGAGGTTGTGGGCCAGAACTAGTGTCCATCTTGTCCCCGTAATACACCGAAGTGCTAGAGCCAAACATGGGTGACTGGAAAGAGGTAGCCGTCGTTGCCGACAGTGAAACCTCGCTTTGACGGGATAGCAACTGACCGTCCACCGGTAAGCCTCGTACCGGCTCGCCGGTGGTGGAGGGATCTACGTTAGAGGGAGTCTGAAGCCAGGAAACGTCAGTTTCTGATATGATATTAACCTTGGCCGGCGACAAAGGACGTACGGACACTTGTTCTGTCTGTGACCCCGGTGCGGAAAAAGGAGTACTAGGCGCCCCTCCCGTACCACTAGGGGGAGAGGTGATAGGGCTACCCAGCAGAGGTCCCGCCGCCGGAGGAGGGGCTACTTGGCGTCTAATGGCGCACTGTTGCATGACCTTATGCAGTAATTCATCTAATTGTTTGGATGTAAAACAAGGGGGTCTCGGTCGTTTGAGAGGCTTAGCCCGGTTTCCTTGTGCCTGTTGTTCATCTGTCAAACTCGTGATTAGTACCTTACTACTACTAGGTTGGGATGAAAAGGCTGCACTATGTGGTGGGTAATGCCGGTCTCAGGACCCCGGCGGGATAGTAGGTACTTAAAGACTGTGCCGCTTGGTACTGTGTTCCTAATGGGTGGCCTAACGGTCTGCCCGTGTGTAACCTGGTCTAACACCTTGTCAGAGGAGACAGTTGTGACCGCCTTTCGTGCCGTAACAGATGGAGGAAGCCCTGCCTGTATCCTAGTCTGAGGCTGGACACTGTCCCTATTGGTAGAGCTTGGAGCCTCCGGCGTTGAGGACAACTCCCGGCTCTGAAAGTCACTGGTATCCAACACAAGTTTCGAACCCTGGAGCCTAACTGAAACTGACTGTCTAACCCTCATAGCAGACCGCTAGTGCCCGGCGTCCGCCGTGAAGAACCCGGGGTAAACCACCGGCGTCACCGCGGTGGACATCGAGGCCACTGGCAGCTGCTCTGTCTGACCAACTTGTGAGCTAGAGATAAGATTGTCTAAAGTCACCCGTTCCTTGTCCGCCGGGCTAGATAGCTTGCGTAGATTGTCTGGCAGGAACTCCACGCTAGAAGACCTTTGACCTAGGCCTCCAGGAGGTAATGGGGAGATACATACTGGCGACACCGAGCGACTCCTCTTGTAGCCGGGAGGGGAGCTCTGTATGGAGGTTATAGACGACTGGGGGGAGGCCATGTTGATGCATGATACCGGCGGGTCCTGTGTCTGAGCCAGTGGGGCGGGTTCGAAAGAATATAGTTTAATAACTCTAAACAATTCTGCATTACCACAGCCTAATTCAATGTCAGTGACTCTAGTTACATAAGCTGCGAATTTGGTCTTTATCTCAATGAGCGTCAAGAGACATGAAAGATCCTGGGTAGCCAGCCATTCCTCAAATAAGTCCGAACACACTGGATATGTCCGAGATGACCATAGGCCCGAGGATTTGTCGAGGCATCTTACACAACGTATGCATAGCCTGTGTGCTGCGACAGGAACTAGGAGACACGTCGGCGTCGAATAAATGGAGAACAGAGGCATGATAACAGAGTCTCCCCTCCCCGGCGGAAGCTACTCGTCCTTAACTGGCCAGACTGTAGAAGGGATCTGAAAATAGAAAATTTCCAGGAATCAATGCTCATAAGGATAACCCGAGAGGTGTTGCATCCTATGCTCCCGGCACCAGAACAGGGGTAGGCCACCGCCTAAACCCTTGTTCAGACCCCTAAGAGATTCAAGGAGAGCCTCCTCCTTCAAGCATTTAGCAATCTTGAGGGGAGAACTCCAATCCGGGATGGCAATCTGTGACTTGGGTCATAGATAAAAAAGCCACACCAATTAAGCGGTTAACTGCGTGCCATTACATGCAATAGGTAGCAGCCGCCAGAAGTCTACGCAAAAGGCTGCCGCATGACGGGGTAAACTGGTATGCTTAAACGGCCCACCGGAACTCGTATTAAAATACGTCCTTCCGCCGGAACTGCAGGACCGGCGTCAGGATAGGTAGTGGCACACTACCATATGCACAACGGTACATATCCCTCCGCCGGGTATGCAAGCCCGGCGTCAGGGTAGGTAGTGGCACACTCCCACATATACACCAATATAACAGGGGGAAATGGGGAGGAGGGGGAGGGGTTGTGAGAAGAGGACCAGACCACACGCCGGCACGGCCGAACACGGACCTCAGGCCGTAGACAAAAGGGCCCGCGGGTCGAACACAAGGACTAATGCTCGGCAACGAGCACCAGCCCGAGAGGAACACCACCTCAACGCGAAACACCCCAACAAAAGGACGTCTCTGCGAGCTCCCAGAAGCGGGCACCACAACCGGAAGCCAAGAGACAGGAAGGGGGTGGGGGGGGCACATACAAATATCATAACCAGATAAAATATACACCCCCTAACTAAAGAGTCCCTAAAGGCTTTTTGCACGAGGTAATTAATAATCTTCACACAGGATAAACTTACCTCCGAAGATCACCTCGAGCAGCAAGATGCAGATGAAGCCCCGCATGGGGCCTCAAACCAGGCTCGAACACCAGAAGATCCCACACCACGTGTGATAATCCTTAGACTGGCGCACCTGCATAAGAAAAACAAGGCCCCTAGGCCGAACGCACTGGACTGGAGAACAGCTCGTGAAGATAAAAAGCCTCCTAACTAAGGAAAAGCAAAAACTAAGGCGCAGAAAGTAAGAGCCACGAGGAGCACCCATGTGGCGTCAGTCTTGTACACAACATGTTAGCACCTGAAATGTACCCTAATTTTTACACTTCCTGCGGGCAAACCATAACACAGACCGTACTAGCTAATCTAAACCTTGTTACTACAACTCAGATATACCCAAATGAGCAAACACTCACTGGAAGAGAGCGAACGTCGAATGGAGCAGAGCGCGGGGCACACTTGTTGCTTGGTTGCCCGCGGGGAGAGGAAGGAAGAATGATGCGCTTGGCGAGAATCGGCAAGAAGCCACAACGCAAGAAATCCACCAATTGTAGGAAGCGTGATTATAACAGTATTTAAGTATTAAAGTTTTTCTTTTTTCTTCTCTTATTTTTTACGAAAGTTTTTTCGTAGTGGATACCCGATTTATGACGACACCATAAGAGAAGTAGCGTTGCACTTATGAAGATGACTCTTGATTCCTCCCTGCGGCGGCTGATTCAAAACGGCCAACATGGGTGTTGAATGGAAACTATTATACTAATAGGCAACATCGTCAATGATGAAGGGGCCACTATTAAATACCGCATTTTCCACCATCTCTATGTATTTAAAGTGCTCCCCTTCGGTCTCTCAAACGGGCTTGCCACGTTCTCCCGCTTAATGGAATCCGTCCTGAAGGGCCTCACCTGGGAAATCTGTTTAGCCTACCTGGATGACCTCATTGTGTATGGAAAAACCTGGGAAGAGCACCTTCAGCGTCTCCATCAGGTGTTTCTACGCATTCGAGAGGCCTGACCCAAACTTAAGCCCTCGAAATGCTCAGTAGCCCGGACAACGGTTGGTTTCCTTGGCCATGTCATTTCCGCCGAAGGCATCTCACCTGATTCAAAGAAATTAGAAGCCATTGCAGCACAAACTCCTCCCACCACCGTCAAAGGCGTTTGCTCATTATTAGGTATAGCCACCTATTACAGGAGATTCGTCAAGGATTTCACTGCCATAGCCCACCCTCTACATGAATTAACAAAAAACAGAAGAACCCTTCATATGGACCAAAGAAAGAGACACAGCTTTCAACACCCTCAAACACCATCTCGTGCAAGCCCCTACAGTCGCTTTTCAGGACTATAAACAACCATTCCGGTTATATACAGATGTATCACTATATGCCATAGGTGCTGTATTAGCCCAAGTACAAGATTAACGTGAACACATCATCGCTTGCACCAGTTCTACCATAAATACCACACAAAGAAATTATGCAGCCACAAAAAGAGAGTTCCTCAGGGTAATCTGGCCCTTAAATCATTTTCGCTCCTCTTTATTTGGCACCAAAGTTGATATCATCACAGACCCTGCTCTCCTTGTCCGCTGGCGAGAAACTCTAGAAGAATTTGATTTTGAGATTCACTACCGTCCAGGGAAACTTCATACTAACGCAGACGCCCTCTCCTGCCTACCTTTAACAAGTGCTAGCATCATTCACCCTCCCACCATCAACAATTTAGTGATACCTCAAAATAATAATAATTTAGTTAACCCTATAAGTTCAACACCTTTCCCCCAATGATAATACTTCAGTTCACCCTCTATATTCAACTACTGTACTACATTCACCCATTTTAATTCAATAGTGACCCCTTCAAATTTAGCCGATGTAATTAAAACAAATAGAAACGCAGCCACTACAATCACAAGAAAACGACTAACCCTCCTTGCTACAATCATGGCTAACTAAAAGAAAAATGTTATACCGAGGGAAAATGAAGCCGCCCATGGTAACCAGCCACCCGCAGACCTCGGGAAATACCCCAGCCGACCTCCAAACCAGAACCGGACACACACCTACAGCCAGGGGCACAGACGACAGGCTCAACCCAAATCCAACCCCGTACGGCACCAGAATCACCAGAGGCATCGTCGATCATTGGGACCGCATAATAACGAAGCCCGTCCTTCAACCGTTCTCTCTCAAGCGGAACAGGGGAAATATAGAAAAGTCCCCCCCCCCGAAGACATGTGTACCAAACCCCCACCAACACCTAGCCGGAACTACTTCTTGGAGTACCAGTGGGCGGTCACACGGCCCCATATCTACAGAAGTGACGTCACCACCACCAGCCGACACAGGGTTGGCTGACGGCCAGATCAGCCCCGCCAATCAGGAAGGAGCACCACCTGTAGAGTGGACGTGGGAGGGGATACGTAAACAAATACTGAAGGCCCTACCATTGTTATCCCCCCTCCCCCCATCACCGGAGTGACAAGGACCTATGTCAATGCTAGGAAGGGCCAAGGGTGCCCTTTTTCCATGTAGCCAACCCAGGCCTAGGAAGACCTAAGGAGTGAACATGTACTCAGACCAGGTTAGGAAAGGTATCTCGCCCTTCCTCCTAAGCTGAGTGTCAATGACCTCCCTAAGTGCTCCGAAAGCCCAAAGTCTCAGTGTGGTAGAAAATAAGGAGTATTCAATATCTCCTGGTCCCTTGGTCAGTTTCACTGCAGAAGCCATTCGTTGTTGGACGTAAAAGTACTTTCTATCTCGATCAGCCTCACTGCTGAGATTATCCGTGGTCTGTCTATCAGACCCTCTCTTACCGTAAACTTGCATTCGATTAGTCGTAGTTATAAGTCAAACCTTCAGTACACTATCAGAATTAATCTCGCCATGCTGGAATGATCACTCAGTCATCTAACATGCACTCCCTACTCATAGATAGCTAAACTCTGACTTACCTTGTATCTTCTTCGAGTCCAGCTAGAAACTCTCTTTCATTCTAACCACACACAAGCATTATTCTTGATTATTTAACATATATCTTCTTTGTCTAATTCTGTGTATGTTGTATATATCCACCCCCGGCAGGGTTGGGTTATTGACACAGGGCCCTCCCGGTCGTCATCATGCGACTGTGTCAAGAGCATTGCAACGTCCCAAAGCTGCTTGTCAGTACAGCTATTTCTTTAGTAATATAAGGGGACTTCACTCTAACATCAATTCTGTACACCAATTTCTTCAAGCAGAATCCCCTACTCTCCTTTTTTTGACAGAGACTCAAGTAACATCCACATCTGACACATCTAGATTTAATTTTCCAGGTTATCAACTGCTCCAAAATTTCAGACCTAAAGGTGGTGTATGTTGCTTCGCAAAATCTGAAATTGCCCTGGAGGAGGTTACTAGTTTCAATTGTCCCTATTTTGATTATTCTATATACAAATTAATTTCTGCTGGTAAATTTAAATACATATGTTGCATCTACCGTTCCCCAAATACTCCTCCTACCAGAGCAAAGTCTTTTTGATTCTCTGTCCTCACAACTCAGTGTCCTCAACTTAAATGCTTCTTCTGAAATCACTGTGTTGGGTGATTTTAATGTCCCATAATGTTGAATGGCTCACTCATTCAGCCAGGACTGATGATGCTGGTCTTGAATGTGAGCTATTTGCAGACTCATTTAATCTCATTCAACTATTCAACCAACCCACCCGTGTACCAGATAATCCTATCATAATTCCCACCTACTGGACTTATTTTTAACAACCAATTCAGAAAATTATGATGTTACAGTGAGGTCCCCACTTGGATCTTCTGATCACTGTCTGATACAGGCCACCTGTCTATCACCTACCACACCTTCCCACTCTGAACCTGTTTTGGTGACTAAATGGCATTACGATAGGGCAGACTGGGAGGGTCTTCAAGGTTTCTTTATTGATATTCCCTGGACCTCTTTCTTTTCTAATGATGCACACTCCACCTTGAGCCACATACAAGATTTTGTAAAAATTGGAATGGAAACTTTTATTCCTCATCAAAAGTACAGTAAAAAGATCTAATTCACCTAAATGGTTTGACCATAATTGTGCTAGAGTAACTGAACAAAAAGCAATAGCCTACAATGCATACACAAGATCAAAAACACTTGGAAGCCTTTAATTACTTTATGAAACATCAGAAATCATGCCAAAACTGTATTAAACCTAACTAAATCAAACTTTTTCTCCATAAGCAGGCAAATAAACTTCTAATAATCCAATGATAACAAAATATATTTGGTCTACTCTTAACTCATTCAAATCCAACTTCACTACTGCTTCATCCATTCCACCATTAAAATCTCCGACTGGCAATCTTGTAAGTGACCCACGAGGTAAAGCTAACCTTCTTGCAGATATTTTTCTCCACCAACTCAACCTTAGATGACATATATCTAGATGACCCTGTACTTAATTTTAATTCACCTGACATTTCCTCACTTAAGATCCACACCAGACATGTCAAAACTATTTTGCAGAATCTCTCAGTAGATAAGGCTCCTGGTCCAGATGAAATTCCTCCAATAGTACTTAAGAATTGCTCCTTGTGCTCGCTCCCTGTATTGGCAACATTTTTCCGTCTGTGTACTCATACCTCATGCTTCCCAGTACCCTGGAAAGAAGCAACATCCATCCAGTTCCTAAAAAAGGTGCCTCTTCAGATCCATCAAACTACAGACCAATAGCTATAACTTCCACTCTTGGCAAAGTTTTTTGAAATTATATTAAATAATCACATAATTAAGCATCTGGAAGAATAATAAATTAATCAGTGATAGGCAATATGGTTTTAGACGATGTCGATCAACTGCAGACATTCTTTGCCTTCTTACGCATAAAATCAACCAAGCTACAGACCAACATTGGTGAAACACATACAATAGCAATAGGATATATCAAAGGCATTTGATAGAGTCTGGCATCAATCCTTATTGTCGAAGATGTCACACTACGGCCTTGCATCATTAGTTCCACTAATTTCTTCTTATCTTCATAACAGAAAAATACGTGTAATGGTAGATGGCCTTTATTCTCAATTTCACTCAATAAATGCTGGTGTTCCCCAGGATCAGTTTTGGCCCCAACTCTGTTCCTCATTCATATCAATGATCTCATATCTACCACTCATAATCCAATACATTCCTACGCAGATGACTCAACACTCCACAGTTCCTTCACATTTACCAATTCTTTCACCCAACCCGATCTTATAAATTCAAAAATAAACACTGCAATTTCTCTGAACCGGGACCTTTCTAGAATTAATGAATGGGGACAAGAGAATCTAGTTTCCTTTAATGCACAGAAAACCAAGTACATTCAATTTTCTAACCGCCAGGATCTCACTGACTCCCATATATTTTTTAATGATGTAAATATTCCCACTTCCCCTAGTATTGACATTCTCGGTGTAACATTAACTACTAACTTGAGCTGGACACATTATGTTAGAAGCATTGCTAAGAATGCCTCTAAAAAACTGGGACTCCTGTACAGAGTTCGAGAATTCTTCACTGACGAGCAGTTGGCCGTAATATATAAAAGTCATGTGCGCTCTCAGATGGATTACTGTTCACCTCTGTGGGGTGGAAGTGGAGTGGTTGCATTGAGGCAGTTGGACAAAATTCAAAATAAAGCTATTAGATTAATCAATAACCCTGCAATCACACAGGACCTTCCTACATTAGCCATACGAAGAAACGTTGCATCCCTTGCATTATTCTACAGATATTTTCACAGCAATTGTTCCGAGGAACTTGCTTCAATTGTGCCGCCTCTCCCATCTTTTCCCCGTAGAACTAGGGCAGCTGAGAGCGCCCATGAATTTACACTTTCTCCTCCACAATGCAGAACTTCTGCTTATCAGAATTCATTTATCCCCATAGCTACTACTCTTTGGAATTCACTTCCCTCGAATTGCTTTCCACAAACTTACAATCAACAAATGTTTAAATCCAGTTGTTACCAACATTTTATGAATGGAGGATGCCTTTAGGCACATGGACCTTTTTGTTTTATCTGTGTTTTTCCTTCCTCCGTTCATTGTCTCTTAAAAAAAAAAAAAAAAAAAAAAAAAAAAAAAATATATATATATATATATTATTGTCCTAGTTCTGATTTGTACAGGTAAATAAAGTAAAGTGAATACCTAATTGCTATCATTTGACCTTGCTACGGGTAACCTCGTTAAGGGGAGGCAGACCGTTTTTCTGGACCCTTCTCCCTAATGTTTAGGCCCCACTAGTTTTGAAATTATGAAACGTTCGGCCCATTAGTTTGTCGATGTTTACACCTTTCGCCCCATTTCGTTATCAATTTTAAGACCTTTCGTGCCATTTAGGCATCAATTATTTCCTGGCGAGCGACAGCGAGCCTGCAATTTTAAGAGGAGTCGGCCTTCGGCCGGGACATTTTTCTACCGAAAAATGTACAAATTTATCTTGAAGGGGGGTCTAGGGGGTGTTTTTCTAAGCTTGATGGAGGTCTAGGGAGGAAACTAAAAAAATATATGAATAAATGAATTAATAGACCAAAAAAACGGTCTGCCTCCCCTTAAGTTGAACCCCATAATTATTGTTATGTCATGTTGGGACTATTATGCACTATATCTTCAATCCCCGTAATTACAATAAATGTGTGAAAACCTAATTCGACTACACACTCCAATACCTCTCCCTTTAGCAGTTTAAGACACCCATACATACAGTATAGCTTACGTGGCCCTCACTCCTTCACATCTAATAACGAGGGCTGGGATATTAAAAACCAAAATGGATCCCAAAAGATATATTCTACAATCTACATCGTGTCGGAGACCAACTGTACATGGAATCAGGACACATCGCCATCGACCCGCAAACTGCCCATGAGATACTTTTGATAATACACTGGACCACCAGCCCCACCACATTAACCCGGGAACGGCGAGAAAGCTCTTAAGAGGTTTTACTGGGCGACGGCGGCAAAGCTCTAAAGAGGGAAGGCCTAAAAAAACATTTTAAAAGGCCCCACTAGCACTTAAAACAATTTGTTTTTTCCCATACCTCATATCACTCCTCCACATCCCCTCCTTCCCTCCTTCCCCCCCCCCCTTCAATTATCACCTATTTCCCCTGTTATTCCCTAATTCATTGGTATATTTTTGTGTAAACATCTCCAACCCGATCTTAGTGTGAGTTCATGTGTCTGTTACGTAAGGTAGAGACAGTGAGGGTTTGACTCAGTAGCTCAGTACTGCCTCAACCCTCGAGAGAGGATGGTATGTTGCCAGCTCTCTCACACTTCATGAATAAACCGCTCGCTTACCATTCGCGATTTTGACCAGAAAACTTTTATCCCACTTGTTTTATTGTTGTTACAGGTTACTATCTTTATATTAAATGTAAAATAGGCGCATATGAATAAGTAATAACGCTATTTACCGTAAAATGACGATTTTAGACGGGAAAGAGGCCTAATATTGCCGCCCAGAACTGTGGTGTTCACTACACATAGCTCGTCTTTTAAAGGTTAAGCAAGAAAATTGCAGAAGCTTGCAGACCTTGCAGGTTAGGCAAAGACCGAACAAGGACTCCAGGACCAGCAGGCAAACTAGCAGCCTCTAAACCTTGGCAGACTCTATCCCTTGGCGTCATGGGTCCATTTCCCGTGAAAAATGGCAAGAGATTCGTTGTCACCTTTGTTGACGTCTACTCCAGGTTCCTCGTAGCCTGCCCCGTCAAAGATCACAGCGTCCTCAACGTGGCAGAAGTTCTGGCCACCCAAATCCTCGCCATCTTCGGCCTGCCTGAAGTACTCCTCTCCGACAACGCCCCTGAATTCTCTCATCAGGTAAGGGAAAAGTTTTCACACTTATGTGGCATCAAGGTGTCACACTCATCCCCCTACTGACCTCAAGGAAATTCCATCTGCGAGATAAAAGTCACGAAACCATCAACAATCAACTCAGAACCTGACTCATCATCTTACAAACGCAAGACTGGCCATCCCAAGTAAAAATGATACAGTGGGGCATGAACTCGTGCCCACGGGAAGACGGCATCATGCCCTATGAGAGTGTATGGCGTTGCACCCCTTTTGCTTCCTTTTCGTGAGTTAGCCAAGCCGTCATCACCAAGCCTGTCAACCGACCCCCTCCAACACTTAAAAAACGTCCTCCATACAGCCCAAGTCTGCCAGGACACCACCAGGGACGTCGCACCACAACAAAGCCCTTATGCCATCAATGACCTGCTAATGGTAGCGAAACTACCAGTAACCAACAAACTGGGTCCTCGCTACGTCAGGCCATATAAAATCGTGAAAGTTCCTAATCCATATCAGATCATAAATTATCACGGAGAGTCTCGGGTATACCGTAATCGCTTCGTGAGAATTTATCGTCCTCTGACCATGGAAAGAGAAACCTCCAAGCCCTGCCCTACCTCTTCACCATCCACTTCATCACCACCCACCCCATATTGCCACCAACCATCCTGTGAGTTACCGTATCGTTCCCCTTCTTCACCCTCACCTCCTACTCCTTCCACCTTACCTCTTCCTTCCACCCACCATAATCTCCAAGTCTTTACCGTCCTCCTACTCTTCCTCAACGCCCCCCCCCAAACATCTCCCTATCCCGTAACCCCAACCCAAAAATATTCCTCCTTCTTCTGCCCCTACTCGCCCTCGTTACGCTCTTCGCTCCCGCTTTCCCCCCACCCTTGCACGTCGTCTTAAAGCCAGACGCCCCTCTACCACTCCCTCCCCTCCCCTTAAGCATCATCCCCCACCAAAAAATATAGACCCCATTCTTCATCCATTTCACTCCCTTCTTCATCTCCTCCACCTCTGTCCTCACCATCCAACCTTATCCCCTCTACGCTTACAATTTCCTTCCTCCTCCCGCACTCAAATTCCTGCTTCCCCTTTCCCTTCCTCTACCTCTCCTGCCCCTACAACGCCCCCCCCCCCCCCCTCCCTTCCCCGTCGCCTTGCTCCCCCTCTTCAACCTTACCCTTCCAGCGACCCCCCCCCCCCCCCCCGTCACCCCTAAATCATCTATATCTATCACAATTACTATTCAACCTCACCCCCTCCTTCTCCTAGCACTTCCTCCTCCCAGGAAGGTCATCCCGACAACATGCCAAAACGCTTCAAAATTCTTGCTATTGATGAGGAAGAGGAAACGGAAGAAGTTCGGCTTGTGGGCGACTCCATGGTCCGTGGCCAATTAACCGAGTTCTGCGCCAGGGCACCCAGGACCAGAAAGTTATTCTGTATCCCAGGTGGCAGCGTGGACGACATTGTTGCAGCTGTGGAAGAGGTTTCCAGGCTCGCCCCCGCAAGCACTACGTACGTCATCCACGTTGGATCTAAGATGTCCAACGGACGCGGTCAGAGGAACTACTTTGCAAGTTCCGGCGGCTGATCAGGTCCTTCAAGGAAAAATCTAATAGAATCTTAATTTCAGGAATTGTTCCCCGGATTGATGTAGAAAACCGATTCTACAACATAGCTACCAGTACAAATCGCCGACTAGCCAAACTCTGCAGGGAGGAGGACATCGGCTTTGTCGACACGTGGGATCATTTTTACTATGATAAATCTTTGTTTTCAGGAGATGGTGTACATCTCAATGAAGTAGGAGCTGCACGTCTTGGTCGTCTGCTGAACGATGCAGTCAAGGATTTCCGTTCAAAAAACGGGGTCAACCGGGGGTACCCAGGCTGGGTATTGTAAGTCAAATACGAACTGAAAATTCTGACAATGCACAATCGGTAACATCCAACTCTAATACTCTTAAGGTGTTTTATGTAAATGCTCGTAGCATACGCAATAAATGTTTAGATCTAGAGGAAATCGTGTTTACAGAACATTATGATATAATCGGCATTACAGAATCTTGGTTAAATACGGAAGACAGAGACTTTTTAGCCGAATATACGCTTCCTGGTTATACAATGTTTGAGAAAAGTCAGATCAATAGAAATGGAGGAGGAGTTCTGTTTTTTTATAAAGGAAAGTCTTAATCCCGTCTTAATGTCAAAACCTCAAATTGCGAATATAGACATATCTTACGTACTATTAAATAATAAACGAGGAACTAAAATAACACTAGCTTTAGTATACAGACTGGGGGTCTGTGCAAACTGACAGTGAAATTTATGAACAAATTGCAGAAATAACTAACATACAAGATACCGTAATTCTTGGCGATTTCAACTTACCTGTGACTAAATGGGGTGATATTCTTACTTCACACTCTGGACACGACCTCTATGCTAACTTGCAAGAGAGTTCACTTTTTCAATTTGTACAATCTCCGACCCATGGTAATAATGTGCTTGACATTGTACTCACAACAAAAGAAGAATTAATAGAGAATTTGAATGTTGGTGATGAATTCAGTAACAGCGACCATCGTACGATAACTTTCACTTTAAAGTTTACTAGTAACAAATCAAATAGCAGCATTGAGAAAGTCCCTAATTTCAAGAAAGCAAATTTTCATAAACTTAAATCAAAGCTTAAAGAAACTGACTGGAGCTTTCTGACTAACAATAACAACATAAATACATCTTGGGAGTGTTTCACAACCACTTACCTTAAGGCAGTGCAAGACTGCATACCATCGAAAATACGGCGTCCAGGCCATAATGATAAGCCCAAATGGTGGAATAAAGATATTTCAGACTGTCTGCTTGCTAAAAAAATTGCTAATGATAGATTAAAATCCTCACAAAATGAAGAAGAACGGGTAAAATTTGTAGAGCTACGACGCAAAGCCAAAAAGTTAATTAAGCAAAGTAAAAAGACCCTGGAGTTACATGTTGCGAATCAAAGTAAAACAAACCCGAAAGAATTCTATAGTTATATCAGAAAGAAAAAAGTAGTTACTTCAACTGTTGGACCGTTAGTCGATGAAAATGGAGAATACACCAAAGACGAAGTACAAATGAGTAATGCCCTCAATACCTTCTTTGCATCAGTTTTTACAACCAAAGACCTCAGTGATATCCCTACACCATCGCCGATTCAGATTGATAATTCAGGTGTTCTAAGCAATATCACCGTTACAGAGAGAGAAGTATTGAATTGTTTAGATAAACTCAAGGTAAATAAAACGCCTGGACCTGATACAATCTCGCCTAGAGTTCTAAAGGAAGCTAAGGATGAGCTCTCCAAACCACTGACATTGCTATTCAATGAATCCTTGCAGTCTGGAACTATGCCTGATCAGTGGAAGCTAGCCAACGTAACACCGATATTAAAAAAAGGCAGCAAATCCCTACCCAGTAACTATCGTCCAATTAGCTTAACCTCAATTGTATGTAAAATGCTAGAAACGGTCATAAGAGACAGACTCGTAAATCACTTAGAGGCAAATAACTTACTTAAAGATACTCAACATGGCTTTCGTAAAATTCGATATGTCTAGCGCAATAGAAAAGGTTTCACCGAAATTCCGAAAGTAGGATGACCTAGAGTTAGTAAGATATGAAAGAAGATCACCAGAGAGCGACCATTATGGAAGCCATACAGGCGATCTGAGAGTAGATTATGAGAAGAGAAATGTTTAAGAAATTTAGAAGTAAGAATAGTTTCACAAATTTTAGAGATGCAAGATATGAGAGCAATTGGATTATAGTTGGAGGGTTGAGAGCGGTCTCCCTTCTTTGGGACAAGTTGAATGAGAGCAACTTCCAGCAAGAAGGGAAGACGTTAGAAGAGAGACAGAGACAGAAGAGTTTGCCTAGGCAGGGAGTCAGCACGGAAGCACAGTTTTTTAATACAACAGGAGGAACACCGTCTGGACCATACACCTTCTTAGAATTAAGCCCACAGAGGGTAGAAAGTACATCTTTAGAAGAGATTAGGATATTAGTCATTAGTAGGAGAGAGGGGGGTGGAGAGGGAGGAATAGCACCGAAATCATCCAAAGTGGAGTTTCTAGCCAAAGTTTGAGCGAAGAGTTAGCTTTGTCAGAGGAAGAAGTGATGGTTGTGTCATCAGAGTGGAAAAGGGGAGGGAAAGATGAGGAAGAAAAATTGTTGGAGAGATTTTTGGCTAGATGCCAGAAAGCTTGGGAAGAGCTAGAGCTCGATAGTTTAGCGCATTTGTTATTGATGAAAGAGTGTTTGGCGAGTCGAAAGACAGGCTTGGCTTGATTCCAGGCAGAAACATTGGAAGAATGAGATTTTAAAGTTTGAAGGCATTGGTACCGTTTGAATGCTTTCTCCTTATTGTGGATAGCAGTAGAACATGTGTGAGTATACCAAGATTTTTTTGCTTTAGTCTGAGATAAAGAAAATGGAATGTATGTCTCCATGCTCAATAAGATTACCTCGGTAATGTGTTTAGCACTCTCCGAGGTTCCCTTGCCACAGAAGCAAAAATAATTCCATGGGAAGTCAAAGAAGTACTGCCGAAGAGCCTCCCAGTCATCAGCGCTAAAATGCCACAAGCACCACCAGCTGGGAGGATCAGGTGGCCATACTGGAGAGATAGGACAGGTGACAGAGATGAGTTTATGGTCGGAGGAGCCCAAAGGAGAGAAAAGATCGACAGTATAAACAGAGTGGTTAGAAGTAAGAAATAAGGTGAGAATGTTTGGCCGATCTTCGAAGCAATCCGAGATATGGGTGGGATGCTGAACCAAGTTACCTAGGTCATTTAGGATAAAAAAGATGTAGGCTTGTTCACCAGGTTGGTCAGTTGGATGAGAGGAGAGCCATTGGTGGTGGTGAATGTTGAAATCTCCTAAGTTGGAGATTTCTGAGAAAAGAAAGATGGATAGGATGTGTTCCACTTTAGAGTTTAGATAGTCACAGAATTTTGGGAAGTCAGTCGAGTTAGGGGAAAGATAGACAGCACAGAAATATTTAGCATGAGAGTGACAGTATAGTTTGAGCCATAAAGTTGAGAATTCAGAGGAATCGAAGCCGGGAACACGAGAGCAAGTTAGTTTGTTGTGTATATATGCACAACATCCTCCTTTGGGTTTGAAACTAGGATAGAGGTAGTAGGAGGATACAAAAAAGGGCTTGCTGTCATAGTCCCAGACAACTGAGTTTTAGTGAGAAAGAGAAGGTCAGGGTTGGCAGAGTAGAGGTGGTGTTCAACAAAGAGGAAAGGCCACGAATGTTGCAGAAGTTGATAGTGAGAGTGTTAGGTTGCGGTCCCAGATATTTAGATGGGTCATTGGGTGAGTGTCCAGCTTTTGTTGTGGGGGCATTTATGCTCTCCCCCCTCCCCTGGGGACTCCGAGGCTGGGCCTTTTTGTGTCATCATTGATCTTTTATTTTTCTATTCCTTTGGTGTATTGGAAAGAAGTATAGTGTGCTTCTGTGGGGAGTGAGAGAGTGATTGTTAGAGCTAGCTGTATTAATCTCAGTGTAAGTGAGGCACAAAGAAAATAAGTAAGAGAGGCCAAGCAAATGAAACAGGAGTTCCAGCGACTCCTTATCACATGCCTGTAGGCTCTCCTGGGTCTAGCCCTGTTCGATTGGTGCCTACAATCTTCCCCTCAAAACTAATGATAGTAAACATGAGGGAGTCCAGAAAAATGACTACCTGCCCCTTAATTAAGCCTGATGGTGGTCTAGGAAGCAAACTAAAATAATATATAAATAAATAAATAATAAATAAATATTAAGGATTAAATAAATAAATAAATATAACCTCCTTAATTCATTATTAATTATGCCTCTCATTTTGCCTTATGGGGGTATGGGCGTATTTATTGGCTTATGTATGTATCTCAGTTGACAAAGGCAACAGACAGCAAACTCTTCTCTATATCCTCCTACTATCTCTATCCTCAATTCAAAGCCAAAGGTGAATGTTGTGTTGTGTACGCAACAATCTTACTTGCTCTCGTGTTCCCAACTTTGACTCTTCTGAATTCTCAACTATCTGGCTGAAGCTATCTTGTCACTCTCATACTAAATATATCTGTGCTGTTTATCTCTCCCCTAATTCTATTGATTTTCCAAAATTCTTTGACTATCTAAACTCTAAAGTGGAACACATTCTATCCATCTCTTCCTTCTCTGAAAGCTCCATCTTAGGAAATTTCAATGTTCACCACCACCAATCGGCTCTCCTCTCTTTTCACTGACCAACCTGGTGAACAAGCCTACATCTTGTCTATCCTAAATTATCTAGGGCAGTTAGTTCAGCACCTCACCCATATCCCGGACCGCCCTGGAGATCGGCCCAACATCCTTGACTTATTTCTAACCTCTAATCCTTCTGCTTACACTGTAATTCTTCTCTCTCCGTTGGGACCTCCGATCATAACCTTATCTCTGTTCCCTGTCCTATCTCTCCAGTACGGCATTCTGACCGCCCCAGCCAGCAGCACTTGTGGCACTTTGGCACCGCCAACTGCTAGGCGGCAGTATGCCTACTTCTTTGATTTCCCATGGAATGATTTTTGCTTCCGTGGCCGGGGACCCTCGGTGTGTGCCAAGCGTGTTTTTGTATTTGTTTTAGTTTTATTTATCTTTTTATCTCTTTTCTTCTTTTTTTCTTTCTTTTTTCAATTTTTTTCTTTTTTTCTTTTTGTCTATTGTTTCTTTTTCATTATTATCTGTTTTTATTATATTTGTTTTGTTAGCCTAGGGAACAAACTACAATCTATCTATTGCCGGAGGCCTTACTCCCCTTAATGAGGGTGGTCATACACAGAATGCCCCCAAGCGGACCTATTCCCTGTAAGAGGGACAATCCGAGCCAGTTTACTGAAAGACTTACAGGATTGAGTACTCAATTTAGGATAAGCCCGACTCCGAGGACCTCTGTGTATTATGTTAGCACTATTTGGTAATTGTTTAGTTTATGTCCTCCTCCTAAAGAAAATTGATTTTTGAGCACAGACTAAACCAAATGTTCACTACTGTATTTACATAGCTGGTCATTAAATTAACCTAACCTAACCTAACCTAACCTAACCTAACCTAACCTAAGGTAACCTGGGCATCCTGGGGGCTGCTGCCCCCAGACCCCCGCTGGTCTTGGGTTGAAAAGTGATAAAAAACACATATCTCTTACCTCATTATTCAAAGTTTTGTATTTGGTTTAATATACACTTCCCAGGTCATTTGAACAGTTCTATTGCTACTATATATCATATAATACACTATAGAATACGTTTTTAATAACTAGAAAAAGAGGACATAAACTAAACAATTACGCACTATTTTTCTACAATTCATCCACTAACCTGCCTTACCCTTAGGTAAGCAGTACGGATTTGTATCAGGTTTACTCCCCTATACAGGTTGCCGACCATGGCTGACGAGTCCCATCCACCCAGATTTTTATATGGTTGTCTCCCGTAGATGGGTTGCCGACCAGTGCGACCAAGGCTAACGAGTCCCATCCACCCAAACTAAAATACATTGCTCAAAAATGGTCAAAGCAAATAAAATCCCCCATGGTAATGAAACCAAATATCATAATAACCCCCAACACGCCGGACCAGATAGTGTTAAAGTCCTTATTTTTTCCCTTGCCAAACTCCCGCCTTGTCTCGCTCTCTCTCTCTCTCTCTCTTGTGCTATTCTTTTCTTCCACTTTTCTACAAATATACAAATAAAACTACTACCCTAAAAAAAAAAAAAAATCATATAAATAAAAACCTGATACCCACCGTATGCCGTATAACCACGATATGCCGTATATGCCACGATATGCCGTACAACGCAGGCAACAGAGTCTCCTATCTCTTTGTTTATCAAGCCTCTGATTAGTGATTACTGCATTTTGATCAATAGAGCAGACGTAAGGTTTAGTTGATCGTATTGCTCTTATAGGCATGTCAACTCTTAGTTATTTCAATTTGATCACATTATAAAGTCTTTATTTCATACACACTCTTTCTTACCCCTAGTTTTTAACACATGTCATGCTTAGGGCAGCCGGATTTCGATTAAAAGACTGTCTGTCCCCCCAGCAAAGTCGAGTTGGGAAGGAATACGGGTAGAAGTATCAAATTCCTTCTTTTAAATCTCGTGATGGTGTCGGTGACTGGACCTCCTGCCTGTACGGTTCGAATCCTAGCCCTGTCAGCTATATTTGTCATCCAATAAACATACACAGTCACATTCGTCAGGTCACCCTCTCTCTATATCTCGCACTCCAAGTCTCGTATAGCAATATAATATTAAAAAAAAAAAAAAAAAAAAAAAAATGTATCCTCAATTATTATGGATTAGTCACCCTCCACAA
Source organism: Paralithodes platypus (assembly GCA_032716605.1). Lineage (NCBI taxonomy): Eukaryota > Metazoa > Arthropoda > Malacostraca > Decapoda > Lithodidae > Paralithodes > Paralithodes platypus. Next base: position 54,235,241 of record CM064521.1, read on the forward strand.
TGTGCCCGTAAGCTTAGTCATGGTTGTGGTGTGGAATCTAGATTGATAAGCATGATGACCGATAATGGTAAGGGTAACACTTGAAATACTTTGTTTATTAACTCCTTCAATTAGGTGACAACTTGTATGTATAATATTTTTCAGTTAAATCCATAGTGTCTGATTCATCTTTAGCACAGGTTTCTTGTAGTCGCAAGTTTAATAACATTGAGTCAGTTTATTAACCCTTTGATTCCTCAAGGATTTTTCAAATCAATATAGAATCATATTGATGTAGTAAGAATATAATGAAACAGGTGTTATCTGATTGAATGGGTTCAAACAAATAGCTAAACTAACTTCCATAACATCCCACATTATATATTGTGATTTCAAATAGTATGCACTATATTCTATAATTATACAATACAGTATATACAGTAAGTTGCATTACGTGTTGTCAGGTTGTACAGGATATCTTATGCTCTTACTTACTGATTGAGCAAGCACACATTATTTTCATAATTCCACTACTAAATTATTTTTCTATTAGTAAACTACAAACGAACAAGAAATTATGTTGTACTTATATAGCCTAATAATCGAACTTGGGCCAATGTTTCGGGCCTAATTTCTACTGCTACACCACTACCTTTCAAAACCTAAGTATCCATTATGACAGACATTTTTGCATGCGCTTAGGCCGAGGGCATCTGGGTTAGAAAAATAATTTAGTAGTGGAATTATGAAAATAATATGTGTGCTTGCTCAATCAGTCAAGATCTTTCTGCCTTAGATCAGTTATAAGTTATGATCGTTCGTAACTCAAGTAGCGGATGGTGCACTATCAGAAGTAAATGAAACAATCAATAATTTGTGAATTTGTTGTCTACCAATAAAATATTACTGCCGGTAGTCCCGATCGCAATAAAACATTCGTAAAGGGTTAATTCACTTCCTCACGGAGTTGCACAGATTACGGAACGCCGAATTATCGTGAATCTTGAGGGGGGGAGGGTTATTAGAAGCCACCGCAGTGTGACCAGCCGTTGTTTTGGGCTCTAATATTCAACTGCCCGACTGTTGTCTCTGTGTCTTATTTATAGGCAGGTCAAGGAAGCTTCAGGAATGTTCTAGAAGTATTGGATGTCAGTGCTATGAAAGTAGTTAATTTATTCTGGTGAACTTAGGGGGTTAGGGAGGGGGTCTTTAATTTGGCGGTAAGTAACTTGTTATCTGATTTATTATCGTGGATATCTTAACTCTAGTATGAGGTACTAGTAGAGTTATTTAGGCGGATTTGGTGAAGGTTTTTTAGGGACTACTTTGCTGGCGCCCTACGTGAATAGGCTGGGAGGTATTATTCATCAATTCACCTAAATATCCTTCTCTGGTCTAGCTGACATGCTATTCGTAATTTAGGATGGGATAAGGAAGATTTTGGTTTTGGTAAAGGATGGGATAGGATGGTATTTGGATAGGTATTTAGATTTGTAGGTCATAACCTGTTGGAATCTCACCTGTTGTCTGGCAAGAATTTGCTGGCTTGCGCGGGTCAGGGTAATTCTCCGCGGGGGGCGGTGGGGTCCCCGTGGGGTCGGGGCGGCAGGCCGCTCCCTGAATATGGTTATCGAGAGTTCTTGAGAGTTCTTACGTTAATTGGGTTGAAATATGAGTTCAGGTTGTCAGGAGGTATCTTCCTAGTTAGGGTTGATCACTACATCTAGTTTTCATGTACGAGGATCACTCGTGGGTGTTAAGAATAGTGGTTTTGTGAAAATGCAAGTCATGGGGAAATTTACATTTTTAAGGGGGGACGAGAGGGGGTCGTCCTAGCCTCGCGCCGGCTATTGTTCTGGTTCAGGTTGTGAGTGGGGCTAGGGAGTTAGAGGATAGTTAAGTGGGGGGGGGGGGGGGGTACAAGGATAGGTCCTTACCTTCCATTTGTTGAGGTTAGTGAACGAACTGAGTCGGCATGTTATAACGTTCTTATGGCGTCTTTACAGGGGGAGGGTTGTGAATTGTAAAGGGGGTGGTTTGAGGCTAGGCGCCGCGCCGCTCGTGACCTAGGGTCGTGACCCTTAATGCGCTGGACATAGGGGTGGCATTTCCCTACGATCGAACAGGTAGTGTGGTGTGTGCAGCGGGGCGTGAAGGAGAAGGGGACAGGATGACCCAAAACAGGTTACCACTGAGCATAGGGTCACGAAGCAAAACAGAGTAGTGTGGATTGTGGATAAGGAGGAGGTGATTGGAAACGTATAACAATTGTGGAAAAGTAAATGGAAGAGAGGAACACAATGGCGGATAAAAGATAATTAACCTAAGGATTGAATACACACATAAATGACGACATTATATCCGTCGTCCTAATAAGATGATGAAACCGGGTTGGTATGCACGTGGCACAATACGACACTAGGACAGTGTCGTATCAATATCGGTGGGCATACTCCGGTTAATATTATATATATGCTTAGTTACTAGAAGAACAAGACAAGGGGCAACTGAGAACGGGTGTACATATCTATATACTTAGTTACTACAAAAGAAAGGAACAGCTGAGCATGGGGTTGGTATGTGGGTGTTGTAACTGAGCAGGGGGCTGCATATATCTATTCTCGTAATGGCGAGAGATACTAGGTAGCTTTCCTGCATTCCTCTTGAGATGATCGTATGGAGATTGGTCATAATTAAACATGTATAAATAAACAGATATGAATCAATACAATAACTGGCAGAGGGTTAGTATTGCGGGTTAGAGGTTAGGTCAGAGGACGGAGGGGGGTCATAATTAATTATAGGGCTGACATAATCATGATCGGATTCGTTGTGGACTGGAAAACGAAGGTGTCCTGAGATCGCCTTCGCACCTACACAATGAAAATACTATACTCACAAGGTGGTTATCTAATTAAATACTATACTCACAAGGTGGTTATCTAATTAAATACTATACTCACAAGGTGGTTATCTAATTAAATACATACTTAGTTGGTAGGCTACATCAAGAATGTCCAGGAGGAAAGTCATATGGTTTGTATTAAAGAAGACTGGGTTTGTTTAAGAGGCGTGTAACATGCGGAGTTAAGTGGAAAAGAGAAAACATCGTGGATAACAGATAGTTACCCTAAGGAGTGAATACATGCATAAATGACGGCATTATAGATGTCGTCCTAATAAGATGATGAAAACCGGTTTGGTATGCACGTGGCACAATACGACACAAGGACAGTGCCGCTATGTCGTATCAATACTAGTGGCATACTCCGGTTAATATTATATATACACTTAGTTACTAGAAGAACAAGGCAAGGGGGCAACTGAGCACGGGGGTACATATATCTATACTCGTCATGGAGAGAGAGATACGAGGTAGCTTTCCTTGCATCTCTCCTGATAATCGTCTGCAGATTGGTCATAGTGAGTTTATCCGAATTAACAGGCCTAAATCAATACAATAACTGGCATAGGGTTATCGGGTGTATAGAGTCGTGGTTAAGGTTGTTACAAAACTCGTAATTAACTTATCTAAATCAACAGGCATAAATCAATACAAGAACTGGCAAGGGACACAAATTGACAGACGAACAATGCAACGTGAGGTTATGTATAGCTAACTGCTAAAAATGGGGGAACGAGGATAGGTGTCTTCCCTTTTTACAAGTTCCCTAAATTATGTTAACATTAGGGAGTTGGTACATCAATAAAATAGCAATGTGGATCTCAGTGAGTTATGGGGCTGTCTAGTGTAATTTCATAATTAATCTCGGAATTACTCCTGGGTATTTTGTCTAGTGAAATGGAGGTTGTATTAGGAAGGTTAGGAATATATATAGTTAGTGGATAAAACAACGAGAGGTTAGAGACATATAATTGCTAGAATTGGGGGGGACTATGATTGTTATATAACTAAATACAGGGCTGACGTAATCACGATCTGATTTGGTGTGAAATGGAAGCTAAGGTGTCTTTTAGATCGCCTCGAACCTACACAATGAAAGTATTATAGCCTGTATGGTGGTTACATAATTAAATACATACTTAGGTGGTACATCAAGAATGTCAGTGAGTAAAGTATTGTGGTTTGTATATTAGAAGGCTGTGATTGAGAGACGTATATGTGGAATTAATTTGGAGAGAGAGGGAGACTAAATCGGGGATGGAAATGGGACCGGGGATCTCGTTGGGGGTGGGGTTTTCACTCTCAGGATTTTCGTTCCTGTGGCTCGTTAGGGTGGGGGTTTCGCTCTCAGGATTTTCGTTCCTGTGGTACGTATTTTACTTCCGTCGCCTTTATATGAGGTACGACCTCGTACCTCAAGGTTGGAGTACGTAGGTTTGTTTAGGGGGCCAGGTCAGGTCGGTGAGGGGGTTAGGTTGGAGGGAAATGGCAGCCTGCCGCTGAGGATGAAGATTACTGTCATCCCAACTAGCAGCAGACTGCGCGGAAAAGAGAGACAAAAACTTAAAACATTTTATCCTGGAAGGTGAATAATATAATGAAATTAGGAAAACAAATAACAAGATTACTCAGGCCATATATCCAAGACACTGAAAACTAATAGGAGAGTTACAATTCAAGAAAGAAGGGAACGAGAGAAGAACATATATAGATGTTGGAAAAGGAGAGAAAAGAGGATAAAAGAACTTGACGATAGAACAGACAATTAAGAACACAGGAAAATTAAGAATAGCTAAAGTGTTTAACAATGTATAAAACAAATTTAAAAGATAGTAAGAAACGTGTAGGCTAACAAGAAAGGGAGTACTACTAAGGAAAACAAATATATAATATATACAGTATATGGAAAACATGCCCAATCGCTTAGGAATTGATAACAATACAAAACAAAATCCCATGGAAAATCCAGTACAATAAACATCATCATCATCATCAGGGGGGGGCTGGATTAGTAACGGCTGCGTCCACACCAGTGACATGTTGCTTGGAGACACATTGGAAACATTGTGGGGGACACAATAGGAGACATTCGGATACAAATCTCCTGATATGTATGGGGACATATCTGTTACAATGTTGAGAGACATGTCGGCAATAAGAGTCGACTTGGTGAAACTGTCCACACCATGTCTCCAGAAGTGGCAGACATGTCGTTGTGTGAGGATGCTTTGCTGGCAGCTGCATCATTTGTTGTTTTGTGTGCCCATCGGAGAAGAAGACAACGTAGAGTATGGGCAAGACCATCGTTATTATACAACAGGAACGGCGAAGCACACCAAACTCTGATAAACATGTTGATAGAGGATGATGCGTGTCTTCCAACACGCACAATAAAACAGAAAGGAGTGTTCCAAAACTTCTTTAGGATCTCAAGATCTGATTTTGAGTATTTGCTGCAAATGACTGGTAGCAATATAAGTAAGCAGGACACAAAATATCGGCAATCAATATCGGCCAAAGACCGCCTTGCTGTGACACTGAGATATTTGGCCACACCAGCCTTGGAAATACGTTCAAGATTTCCAAACAAGCAATCAGTCTCATTGTTCCAGAAGTTTGTGAGGCGTTGATTACAGCTCTCAGCGACTACATTAAGGTAGGAGAACCATATAATATACTAGGTAAATGTTTCTAATTATGACTCCTATTTGTTTAAATAATTTGAAATTAACGAACCTTAAAAACACGTACCGAACCTTACCAAACCAAATAATTAGGTCACAAATGATTGTGAGTGTACTCGTATAAGGATAGGTAACCTAGAGGTGAACGTTTTTAAATATTTTAGGAGTAAAATCAAAATCGTTTGCGACCTAAATTTAGGGTTTGGTGAGGTTAGGTACCGGTATGGGTTTTTAAGGTTCCACAATGTCAAAATATAAAAACATGTAAGAGTCATAATTAGAGACTTTTACCCAATACTTAACTATATTAACATTTAATTGTAATCAAAGTGATAGTAAAACACCATGTACATTTACCTTTCTTTAATACTTGTATACCAACACCAGCCCCTTTCAATAACTACAAATACATATTCCTAACAATACCCTTCACCAATTATGCATAAATAATATGTTTATGACGCACGAATACGCTATGCCATTTATAAATGAGCATAATTAGATAGTAACATTCAATAATGATATAAAAAGCAGTAGTGAATAATCTATTAAGGGCGTCATAAGCTTCTACTCAAAAATATCTTAACAATTATCAGTATAATTTTAAAGTTCAGTAATGTGTGGTTCATCCCACATATCGTCCGAGGCATGGACAGTCACGTTACATTCATCTGTATCTAAGGGGCGGGGGGGGGGGGGGGGAGTGCATAGGTGAATATTCACAGTGGTTACGGGATTGATTGTTACGGGATGGAGGAGGATAGTCAAACATTCCCTGTTCTCCCTCATACAATCTGTTTTGAATTCTATGCTGCACTGTTGCTTGAGCATATGGAGTTTTTAATTTTCTTAATTTACTGGCCACTAAGTCTCCAAATAATTGGTGATCATCTCTTTCAGTATGGCGTTGATATAATCCAGTCATAATACTGTATGCGTTTTCTAGCATGTCATTTTTTCCTATTTGTTTCTCTGCAACACATAGCCTTCTAGGAGGCTATGTAGCCTTTGTAGCCTTTGTAGGAGGTGCAGCGGTACTCAGCTCGCCATCTTGCACTGAATCATCAATCACTGCTAGTTCGTCCACACATTCATTATCGTCGGCCAATGTTGACGTGTTATCACCAGTATCATTCTGATAGGCAAGAGAACAAGTTGGTATTAATAAAATGAATTGTAGTGTGCTGGTGTGTGCGTGCGTGCGTGTGTGTGTGTGTAAAAAAGGAGAGAAATTTATAATCTGTGAATAGGTAAATGTTGCGAATATCTCTGTATATATTTAAGGAGCCAAATATTTTATGTGTAAATAAAATATGTGATGCACGCACACACACACACACTGTTAGTTAAATATAGAGTTTTAAGCATTAGGAGTCATTAAGGTTACATGAACTAGGCAAACGAGGACGAGGACACTTTGTGTCTGATACTGTCGCTTGAGTAAATAAACCAGTGCATGTAGTGGTTATTGTTATTGTTATTATTAAAGGGCCTTCGGGTGGATGCCACCTGCTTGGCCCTAGAAGACTAACCGTCAGTGGGACCTTAAACTATGTCGGCAACATGTGTCGCCAAGAGGAAGACACATAAGGCACGAGAGAGCTGAGAACACACATCCGCATCCTGGACACCGTGGCCTAACAATAGCCCTAAGCTGAACCCCCGAGACGACAAACGGCGAACCGAGTCCCTAAGTTTGACCCTGTGACTATAGAACCGCGGACACACCTCCACCAGATGCTCAGGGGTTTCGGGCTGTCCACACCAGCGACAGTCCGGGCACCGTATCATGCGGAGTCGGAACAGATGTGCTGACAGCGCAGTGTGTCCAATACGCAGCCTGGCCAGCGAGACATCGAGTTTCCGCAGGGGGCGTCGACTCCAAGGCTGGGGGCACGAATCCCATCGGTATCTCCCCATGGTCGTCTGTAGCAACAGCACCCGGAGCTCCCTGTCCCAAAGCCCGCGACTAGCCCGCCCGACAATCCGGGCATGTGTCCTCGTATCCATGTCAACCGACTCAACCTCTACCGAAGCGTGCGCCAGCTTCGCCGCAGCATCAGCCACCGTGTTGCCACGAATGCCCGAGTGTGCAGGAACCCACTGGAGGACCACTTCCCACAGTTGACCTAAAAAGTGAACCAGCAACTCCTGGATGGCGAAGACATGACGAGGATATGTAGCCGGGCGGGCCGCAAGGAGCAGATGGAGGGAGGCTTGGGAATCCGAGTACAAGACGACCCGTTGAGGCCGAATATGACACCGCACAAACTCCAGGGCTCGAAGAATGGCAAACAGTTCCGCCGCTATGATGGGATGGTGCCCTGACGACCTCCAGGTCTGGCAGAGGGAGAGGTCCTCGTAGTAGACAGCCACGGACGAGGAGGCCTGAGGAACGCAGGAACCATCCGTGAAGACACCGAAATGCCCCTGATAACACCACCCCACCAGCTCAGCAAAATAGGCCCTGGCAAGTCCAGCACCCGTCGATGTCCGGTAACCTTCATGGAAGGTAACCCGGACGCGAGGAGTGAGATCAACCCACGGCGGGACCGGAGACACAGAGGGGGTCGGGGAGGGAGAGGGAGGGTCCACAGCCATCCGCCGATAGTGGAGGAGGCTCCTCACCAGGAATGGCTGACGCCGTTTCACAGGCCACGATGGTGCATTCCTGGAGACCCCTGACGAAGCATGCAGGCCCGACAACGGGTGATTCCCAGGAAGCGTAGCAACTCGCCCCGCCCACCTACAATCCGTCAACACCCGAGACCAGGACAGAGGCAACGTCCCAGTTTCCGCTAGGAGGGACACGGTAGGGGAGGAACAAATAGCCCCCAATGCCACCCTGAGGGCCGTGTTATGAAGAGGGTCCAAGCGGCTAAGAACTGACGACGAAGCCGAGCCATACACTGCACTACCATACGCCACCTTACTCTTGATGAAAGACTCCTAAAAACACAGCAGATCATCCCGAGATGTCCCCCACTTGGACCCGGCTATACACTTCATTATACCCAGCCACTTCATGCAAGATGATCGCAGGTAGTCCACATGATTCCTCCAAGTCAATACCGGCCCATCCCAACGCAGACCTAAGAAGGTGTGTGACGTACGATACGTGAGAGGCTCACCCCCCAACGAAATCGTAGGCAGACCCGGGAGTTTAGTCTTCACGGTGAAGCACATGAGAGCGCTCTTTTGGGCATTGAGTCGTAGGCCTCAATCCCCCGCCCACTCATAGAGCTCATCAACCGCCAATTGCAGAGCAGTCTGGGCCTGTAAGAGCGTGTCCGCTGAGCAGACGATGGCAAGATCGTTGGCATACACCATCGTCGTAGCATTACGGGACCTAGGGACATCAGACAACATGGCATTCAGGAACAGTGGTCCCAAGATCGACCCCTGAATCACCCCACGACGGACAGGGAAAGGCCGCGACGTAGATGTACCGACCGCAACTGAAAGGGACCTCTCAAGCAAGTAGCTGCAGAGCCACGATAAAACCTTCCCACGAACACCAAGCATACCCAATTTGTATAGGACCCCGGCATGGGAAACCGAATCAAAGGCACTCGCAACATCGATGAACGCCACGAGGAGCACCTTCTTGTTCCGATATGCATCCTGGATGTGATATTCCAGCTGGAGGAGCACATCCACTGTGCCCCTAGCCACGCGGAAACCATGAAGAACATCAGGAAGGAGTGCCTTAGTCTCCAGCCACCAAGTGAGCCTCTGTGAAACCATCTTCTCCATCACCTTACCCACCACCGATAACAAGCAGATGGGCCTACGTGAAGATGGTAAATACGGATCCTTACCCGGTTTAGGGAACGGAAGGAGGAGGGCCGACTTCCACAGAGCCGGATAAGTACCAGTAGACCAGCTCCTGTTATAGAAGTCCAGCAACACATCAAACCCCTCCCGCGGCAGATGGGCAAGCATCTCATATGCCACATCATCGTGACCCACAGCCTTACCCTTGGGGAGTGATTCCAAAGTGCGGTGCAATTCATGGGCGGTCAGCGGATCGGAAAGGCCGTCAGGATCAGGAGATTCAAGATGGTACGAAATTACTGACTCCAGCCGATCCACATCCGGTAGTTGCGGTGGGGCCGCAAACAGCACCCGATAGTGATCCGCCAAACAATCCGCCTGCTCCTGCGCATCGCCGACTAGCCGACCGCTAGGGAAAGAAGTGTCCACCCTCTGGCCATTCATCTGCCTAACAAAACGCCACGCCCTCTTGCTGGAGCTGGCAAACCTCAACGTAGGACAGAAGGCAGCCCAAGACCCACGCTTCGCCTTAAAGAGAGTGCGTTTGCACCGGGCATCCACCCTCCGTGCCTCCCGCTTGAACTCCACACAGGGATGACGGCGCCAGACAGACCAAGCCCGATGACGAACCCGTACCGCGACCGCACATACCTCGGTCCACCAAGGAACAGTTGGCCTGTCCGTAGGGGGCCGGCCCGTCATCCGAAAGGCCCCACCTGCCGCAGCAGTTAACGCCCTCGAAATGGCCTCAGCGCCCGAGCCCACCGACTCCGCGAGAGAGGGAGGATCCAAGTGGAGGCCACGTTGGAACTGTCCCCATCCCTCAGCACCGAACCTCCACCTCGGGTGGGAACGCGGAGGGGCAGGAGAGGAAAACCCAAAGACATCAAGAAAGACTGGCAGATGATCACTCCCCATGTATGGACCCGTGGTAACCCTAGCACCTAAAAACAGGTCATTACCCAAGCAGAGATCTAAGGTGGAGGAGGACGCGGTATGTGGATCGACGCGGGTAGGGAGACCAGGAGGGGTTAAAAGGTCAAAGGAAGGGCTATCCAATAACGCATTAAAAAGCGAGGTACCAGTACGGTTCCGAGATGCCCTGAGAACCAACGGATCCCAGTACGGGTGACGCGCATTAAAGTCCCCCATTACCAGACAGGGCGACGGCAATTGATTAAAATAATGTTGGAATTCCGGCAGAGCAATATTCCGACAAGGGTTATAACAGATGAACACAGTAGCCCACCCCTTCCGTAAGGCCACGCTCACCGCCAGAACTTCCAGGTCCCCACCATCAAACTGGTGCAAACCGAACAACTTGCTTGGGACCATATCACGCACTGCTATAGCCAAACCACCACCCCTAGAGTCCCTATCCGCCCGATACACATTAAAATGAGGGATCCGGAAATGTAACGTAGAAGAAAGCCAAGTTTCGCACAGCCCTACCACTACAGGGGCTTCACGTTCCACCAACAACCGTAAATCCTGAGTCTTACGGTGAACTGACCTAGCATTCCACAAAAGAAACGTGGTTCAGTGGCTTCACTTGTGTGTGTGTGCGCGTGCGTGTGTGTGTGTGTGTGTGTGTGTGTGTGTGTGTGTGTGTGTGTGTGTGTGTTAATGCAAGATGTTTCAATAAAGTAAATGCAAACTAAACATGCTTTCAGATGCCAGCAACTGAGGATGAATGGCGAAAAGTGGCCCAGGGGTTCGAACATAGGTGGAATTTCCCGCACTGTGTAGGTGCGCTGGATGGAAAACACATCACAGTGCAGGCACCAGCGTCTAGTGGTAGCGATTACTACAATTATAAGGGATACTTTAGTATCGTATTGTTAGCTATTGTTGACAGTATGTACAATTTCCTTTATGTAAATGTAGGTAGTCAAGGTAGATTGTCCGATGGTGGTGTTTTGTCAAACTCTAGATTTAGTCAGTCTATGAGGGATGGTACTTTAAATCTACCATCTTCACACTCACTTCCGGCCCGCGATATTGCCACCCCTTACATATTTGTTGCTGATGATGCTTTTCCCTTAACAGAGAATATTATTAAACCCTACCAAGGTCAGCAACGTCCAGGCTCAAACGAGAGAATATTTAACTATCGTTTAAGCAGGGCTAGACGAGTTGTAGAGAGCGTGTTTGGGATTGTTTCGGGGGTATTTAGAGTTTTGCGTAAACCAATGTTGGTGAAGCCTGATTCTGCAAAGAAAGTAACATTAGCATGTGTATATTTACACAATTTCCTACGAAGGAGTTCGACATCCCAACAATTATACACTCCTCCACGTACTTTTGATACCTATGATATGGACTATGACACTGTTATCCCAGGATCTTGGAGGAAAGTAGATCTACCACCACTTGACGATACCCTAATACCACTAGAACCACTACCGGAGAACAATACAAATGTAAATGGTAGTGCCATCCGTAGAGAATTTACAGAGTATTTCATCAGTGATAGGGGTCGTGTGAGCTGGCAGGATAGGCACATGTAAAGAGTATGCACATGGGACATGATAAAGGAAAGATAGTACAACGAATACTATACAGATATATTGGTAATTCTAATTTTACTTTGTTTTCTAAACACAATATTGTAAGCTTTCATCTGGAACAGAATAATGGTAATACATATAGTATTATATAAAAACTGTGCTTATTATCTTACCTGAAATCCAGCGTCATATGTCTTGTGTGGTGTGTGTTTGTCCACCAGGAACAACATGCTGTCGAAGCCAAACCACTGGCTGTGGTATGTATCACCACCACTGCTGCCGGATTTTTTCTCTCTAGTTTTTTCCAGTTCTCTTCTGAACTGTGCAACAAGATTTTTTATTTTCTTCTCAGCCTCTTTTTGGTGTACATTAAGGATGTTGGCAATGTCAAGCCAAGCATCTGACCTCTTTATGCGGTTCTTGTACAGCATATGGGTTGGTTGCCACAGCAACGTGTGGCTGCGATAGCACTCAATCAGCTCTTACGTCTTCTCTCTTGTCCACTCCATGTTGGGCTGTTGGTTGGTGGGAGGTCTCTGACGACATCACCTCGTCCACACCAGGATTGCCAACATGTCGCCCAACAAATCCGTACCAACATGTCTACTACGATGTTCCTCAACGACTTAACAACTTGTTACCCAACTTGTCAGTCTTAATGTTCCCACCGTGTTTTGTCACTGGTGTGGACGCAGCCAAGGTCGCCGTTAGTCTTGGTGAAGGTCTGGTTTATTGGTAGGGGTGGTGGTGGTGGTTGTGGCTTTGACCTTGGGGGTTCGCTTTCACTTTGGGAGGGAGGGGTGGATATACCGTTAGGTCTGCCATTAGGAATGTGGGTCTGGGTGAGAGCTGGCCCGGGGGCAGTTTTGGATGAGTTTTGTGGGCGTGAATGGTGGGTCTGTGGAGGTTGGAAAGGCAGAGAGTGGTTGGTTGGTGGGGGAAGAGATTTTGGCTGGAGAGGGGTTGATGTTGGATGATGGTTTGATATGGATGGTGGCTTGAAGGGTTGCGGTCAGGGGTAGTGATAGGGGGGGGTTAAAGGTGAAATGGGCAGGTCGAGTCGGGGTTGTTGTTGTGGAAGAGGTTGGTGCTGGGGAGGTGTTGAATTGTGTAGATAGATGTGGTCGCGAGTGGGGTTGTGGGAAGGGTGAGTAAGGCTGGAGGTTGAGAGTTTACGATGATCGGGTGGTTTGGAGGGTTGGAGTGTGGGGATTTGATAGGGAGATGGTGGGGGGGTCTGGGCAGGCAGGGATGTGGTTTGAGAGGGGTTGAATTTGGACTGATTTTATTATCGGGAGAGACGTGGATGGTATTTCGAGGAGTGGTTGAGGTTGAGAGATTGATTATGTTGTTTGGGGTGAGAGAGAGGGTAGTATTTTGGGGGTTAGTCAAGGTGGAAAAAGTTTTGTGGTTGGATTTGGACGGGCGTGGTATTTTGTCGAGCGGGATCTTTGGGGGTGGAATTTGGGGCGGATGGGGTAACGGTGAAGAGGGGTTAAGGTAGTGGGGGAAGAGGAGGTAGGGGTTATGTACGGGGGTGATTTTGCGTTCTGAATGTGGTTGTGAGAGGGTAGGCTGGCAGGGTGAGAATTGGTGGAAGTTGAGAGTTTAGGATGATCTGGGGTTGTGGAGAGTGGGGGTGTGGGAGATTGACAGGTAAATTGTGGAGATGGGGTGAGTAGGTAAGTTTGGAGAGATTGTTGCGGAAGAGATTTGTCTCGAAAAAAAATGGAATTTGGTAGGATGGATGAAGGAGACATTGATGGAGATTTTGGTTCTGGTGCTGGATTATGGGGCAGAGGTAGGTTGGCGAGCGGGGGTGTTACTGGAGGTGGATTCAGGAGCGGTTCGGGTAATGTTGGAGAGGGTGACAAGGGAGGGGGGGAATAGGAGGTAGGCGGAGCTGTAGAATTCTTGGTTGATGCGGGTGTTTGAAGGTGTTCACCGAGGTTGGCATGTGGGGAGATGATGGTTGGGGGGGTGAGGTTGACAGTTTTGAGGGGGGGACAGGTGATGAATCTGAGGAAGTGAGAGGCGTGACAGGTTGTTGAGGGATTGACGGGGGTGAAGGTTGGTCTTGGGTGACAGGGGCATGTGGCTCATTTTCTGACCAGCATTTTTCAGGGGTGACATTGAAAGAGAATTGGTTATGGTGGGGGTGACCATTTCTGCGTTCTGTGGTTTGTTGGCAGGCATAGAAAAGGGAGGAGGTTCATGGGGTAACACAATTGATGGAAGATTATCGTTGGTGGATGGCTGGGCAGGGGAAAATTTAGGGATGGTCAGAGAGGATAGAGGCAAGGAAGAGTGCACTGGGGTTGGACTTGCAACGGGAGTAATTTTGGAAGGGTGTACGGAGTTTGATTCCTTAGGGGAATGGAGGGACTTATTGATGATAGTGTTAAGTGGAGGAATACATTTACTTTCTTGGATAGGGGCTGAAGGGGTGGATAGGGGATTCGCAGGGTGTTTAGACATGGCTGGGGGTGAGAATTTTTCCAGAGCTTCATTTACTAAGGGGGAATGTGAGGGAATGTATGGATGTGGGTGAACAGACCTCGGACTCGAGTTGGTAATGGTGAAGGGTTGTTCCTCATTTGTCATGGCTGGCGAGTTGTTTGGAGTGGTGGGTGTCCGTAGAAGTTTCCGTATTTCTCGTATGTTCTGGTGGAAACTCGCTGTCCCATGGTCCATGAAATGTTGGTAGATGTCTACCGGAAGGAGGTTCACCCTGAGAGGAACACCTGTTGTTCTTGGTATTCAAGGGTTCGCGAGGGACATGCGGATTTGATGTGCCCCCATACCTTGGTTAGGGTGACGTACAGGCGTCCTTCATATACCACTTGATCGAGTTGGCACATTTCTCTGATGGAGATCATATGTTCTTCGAATGAGCCGTACAGGTCGAGATGGGCGGTGATGTGTGGTGGGAGGATGTCGAACAATGCGGTGAATAAGTGTTCATTTTGTTGCTCGTCATCTTGAGAGCTATACGTGGTCCTCACGTATCTGTAGAGTTGTACGAGGGTCATATTGATATTCCCTTCATACTTGATCTCGTCGACTTTTATTATTTTGGGGGCGACGAGGGAACCCAACAGTGGCCCTAAGGTATGGATCACGAGGGATCGAAACTGGTTCCAGGTGCCAAATCTAACACTGGCTTTACTATGTCTAAGTAAGTGGCGATATCATACGTGTTTACATCATACTTGGGAATGTGAGTATAATAGCGAGCTACCATTTTTGCGATGTTACCATGCTTCTATTGTTTCAAAAAAATGTAATGCAATGAAATCTTCTATCCGAATCAAGAACCACCGCTGCCGCCAATGTTATGCCCTGATTTTATACAGGATTAACTTGGTATAGGTGAGTTCTGCAAGTCTGGGTTATTGGATTTCTTTCAAAATACATAAAGAGAATCAACAGAGGACGTAGATAATCTCGGATAAATGGCTTGTAATACAGCTTTATTCTAAATAACACTCAGGTAAAAGGTACGTAATAGAATTTCACGAACAATAGATGTTGGAGCACTCAGGTAGGTTATTGGACTTATTACAATCTCCCAGCACTTATCGCGGATTTGGATAGAGACATACTTCCCACTTCCAACGTTCAGGCATTATTCTTCTGATCACATTGCTTTATGATACGTAGGGTACATGAATCACACAGGTTAGGAATTTCGCTTTGTTAACTCTCTCTGGTAATATGACTCTTAATCAAGGATGAAAGTATAAGTAATGTGGTTATTTCCCAAGAATTAACGTAAAGGGATAACTGTAACTAGTTGCACTGGTCTAGGATGTTCACTTGTCTAGGTGATACTTCGGACCGAAAATATCAGTGAGGGCGAATCAGGTTAAACCTGATGGCAAGAATAATTACGGGAGTCAGTTCGCCTAAGCTAAATTTCACTGATATATATTAACACATACTAGCATCATAATCACTTGTTTCATAACATCAGAGAAAGTTGAGACATAATCGAATACACTGGATGGTTGAGTTAATAGCACCGTAACACTGGTACTTTGCGAAGTAACACTGTGATAGAGTTTTCCTGGTTATCTTGCGTTAGTGATGTTGGGGGTTAACAGTAGCTCTGGGGGCCGTCCAAACTGTCCGGTAGTGTAGAGAAGGTTTTGCAGATGGGCTTCTTGTGGGCAGTTTTGCACCTTTTTGGCAACAAATGCTGATGGGGGTAAGACAGTCGGTTGTTGCCAAGGAGTTATTCTTGCAGAGTCCTCACTCAAGAGTTTCTTGCATAATCCCTTCTAACATAACAAGATCTTTCTGCCTTACATCAGTTATGAGTTATGATCGTTCGTAACTCAACTAGCGGATGCTGCACTATCAGAAGTAAATGAAACAATCAATAATTTGGTGATGGGCTGGTCTATCAGAGTGAGAACTGAGCGATCTCTGCCATACCCATAGCTTACTCTGACTGTTCCTTTTACTTATATATTTTCTAGATCTCAAGTGACGGCGTCTCTTCCGTGGATTGACCTCCCAATCTACCAAGATTGGAAGCTAAAGCATCACATTTTTCCTTTGCCCCTCAACTTTCTCTTCATAATTGCTGAGGGGCACAGGGCCCAGGGTGAGGCTTTGGTTTCCCAGGCGTTTCCGCACCCTCCTCAGCTCCCTGCCATGGAGTGGCTTCGGTCACCCAGGCTTTACTGTGGTCGGCACGGAAGGTTCTGTGGGGGCGCTCGTTTATAGCCTTGGCCTTGCTCGGGGCCTTGGGGCTGTTCGGCCAGGCAGCTTGGGGAACAAAAACAACAACAACATCAATAATTTGTGAATTTGTTGTCTACCAATATAATATTACTGCCGGTAGTCCCGATCGCAATAAAACATTCGTAAAGGGTTAATTCACTTCCTCACCGAGTTGCACAGATTACGGAACGCCAAATTATCGTGAATCTTGAGGGGAGGGTTATTAGAAGCCACCGCAGTGTGACCAGCCGTTGTTTTGGGCTCTAATATTCAACTGCCCGACTGTTGTCTCTGTGTCTTATTTATAGGCAGGTCAAGGAAGCTTCAGGAATGTTCTAGAAGTAGTGGATGTCAGTGCTATGAAAGTAGTTAATTTATTCTGGTGAACTTAGGGGGTTAGGGAGGGGGGTCTTTAATGTGGCGGTAAGTAACTTGTTATCTGATTTATTATCGTGGATATCTTAACTCTAGTATGAGGTACTAGTAGAGTTATTTAGGCGGATTTGGTGAAGGTTTTTTAGGGACTACTTTGCTGGCGCCCTACGTGAATAGGCTGGGAGGTATTATTCATCAATTCACCTAAATATCCTTCTCTGGTCTAGCTGACATGCTATTCGTAATCTAGGATGGGATAAGGAAGATTTTGGTTTTGGTTAAGGATGGGATAGGATGGTATTTGGATAGGTATTTAGATTTGTAGGTCATAACCTGTTGGAAACTCACCTTTTGTCTGGCAAGAATTTGCTGGCTTGCGCGGGTCAGGGTAATTCTCCGCGGGGGTCGGTGTGGTCCCCGTGGGGTCGGGGGGGCAGGCCGCTCCCTGAATATGGTTATCGAGAGTTCTTATGTTAATTGGGTTGAGATATGAGTTCAGGTTGTCAGGAGGTATCTTCCTAGTTAGGGTTGATCACTACATCTAGTTTTCATGTACGAGGATCACTCGTGGGTGTTAAGAATAGTGGTTTTGTGAAAATGCAAGTCATGGGGAAATTTACATTTTTAAGGGGGGACGAGAGGGGGTCGTCCTAGCCTCGCGCCGGCTATTGTTCTGGTTCAGGTTGTGAGTGGGGCTAGGGAGTTAGAGGATAGTTAAGGGGGGGGGGGGATACAAGGATAGGTCCTTACCTTCCATTTGTTGAGGTTAGTGAACGAACTGAGTCGGCATGTTATAACGTTCTTATGGCGTCTTTACAGGGGGAGGGTTGTGAATTGTAAAGAGGGTGGTTTGAGGCTAGGCGCCGCGCCGCTCGTGACCTAGGGTCGTGACCCTTAATGCGCTGGACATAGGGGTGGCATTTCCCTACAATCGAACAGGTAGTGTGGTGTGTGCAGCGGGGCGTGAAGGAGAAGGGGACAGGATGACCCAAAACAGGTTACCACTGAGCATAGGGTCACGAAGCAAAACAGAGTAGTGTGGATTGTGGATAAGGAGGAGGTGATTGGAAGACGTATAACAATTGTGGAAAAGTAAATGGAAGAGAGGAACACAATGGCGGATAAAAGATAATTAACCTAAGGATTGAATACACGCATAAATGACGACATTATATCCGTCGTCCTAATAAGATGATGAAACCGGGTTGGTATGCACGTGGCACAATACGACACTAGGACAGTGTCGTATCAATATCGGTGTGCATACTCCGGTTAATATTATATATATGCTTAGTTACTAGAAGAACAAGACAAGGGGCAACTGAGCACGGGGGTACATATCTATATACTTAGTTACTACAAAAGAAAGGAACAGCTGAGCATGGGGTTGGTATGTGGGTGTTGTAACTGAGCAGGGGGCTGCATATATCTATTCTCGTAATGGAGAGAGATACTAGGTAGCTTTCCTGCATTCCTCTTGAGATGATCGTATGGAGATTGGTCATAATTAAACATGTATAAATAAACAGATATGAATCAATACAATAACTGGCAGAGGGTTAGTATTGCGGGTTAGAGGTTAGGTTAGAGGACGGAGGGGGGTCATAATTAATTATAGGGCTGACATAATCATGATCGGATTCGTTGTGGACTGGAAAACGAAGGTGTCCTGAGATCGCCTTCGCACCTACACAATGAAAATACTATACTCACAAGGTGGTTATCTAATTAAATACTATACTCTCAAGGTGGTTATCTAATTAAATACTATACTCACAAGGTGGTTATCTAATTAAATACATACTTAGTTGGTAGGCTACATCAAGAATGTCCAGGAGGAAAGTCATATGGTTTTTATTAAAGAAGACTGGGTTTGTTTAAGAGGCGTGTAACATGCGGAGTTAAGTGGAAAAGAGAAAACATCGTGGATAACAGATAGTTACCCTAAGGAGTGAATACATGCATAAATGACGGCATTATAGATGTCGTCCTAATAAGATGATGAAAACCGGTTTGGTATGCACGTGGCACAATACGACACAAGGACAGTGCCGCTATGTCGTATCAATACTAGTGGCATACTCCGGTTAATATTATATATACACTTAGTTACTAGAAGAACAAGGCAAGGGGGCAACTGAGCACGGGGGTACATATATCTATACTCGTCATGGAGAGAGAGATACGAGGTAGCTTTCCTTGCATCTCTCCTGATAATCGTCTGCAGATTGGTCATAGTGAGTTTATCCGAATTAACAGGCCTAAATCAATATAATAACTGGCATAGGGTTATCGGGTGTATAGAGTCGTGGTTAAAGGTTGTTACATAACTCGTAATTAACTTATCTAAATCAACAGGCATAAATCAATACAAGAACTGGCAAGGGACACAAATTGACAGACGAACAATGCAACGTGAGGTTATGTATAGCTAACTGCTAAAAATGGGGGAACGAGGATAGGTGTCTTCCCTTTTTACAAGTTCCCTAAATTATGTTAACATTAGGGAGTTGGTACATCAATAAAATAGCAATGTGGATCTCAGTGAGTTATGGGGCTGTCTAGTGTAATTTCATAATTAATCTCGGAATTACTCCTGGGTATTTTGTCTAGTGAAATGGAGGTTGTATTAGGAAGGTTAGGAATATATAGTTAGTGGATAAAACAACGAGAGGTTAGAGACATATAATTGCTAGAATTGGGGGGGACTATGATTGTTATATAACTAAATACAGGGCTGACGTAATCACGATCTGATTTGGTGTGAAATGGAAGCTAAGGTGTCTTTTAGATCGCCTCGAACCTACACAATGAAAGTATTATAGCCTGTATGGTGGTTACATAATTAAATACATACTTAGGTGGTACATCAAGAATGTCAGTGAGTAAAGTATTGTGGTTTGTATATTAGAAGACTGTGATTGAGAGACGTATATGTGGAATGAATTTGGAGAGAGAGGGAGACTAAATCGGGGATGGAAATGGGACCGGGATCTCGTTGGGGGTGGGGTTTTCGCTCTCAGGATTTTCGTTCCTGTGGCTCGTTAGGGTGGGGGTTTCGCTCTCAGGATTTTCGTTCCTGTGGTATGTATTTTACTTCTGTCGCGTTTATATGAGGTACGACCTCGTACCTCAAGGTTGGAGTACGTAGGTTTGCTTAGGGGGCCAGGTCAGGTCGGTGAGGGGGTTAGGTTGGAGGGAAATGGCAGCCTGCCGCTGAGGATGAAGATTACTGTCATCCCAACTAGCAGCAGACTGCGCGGAAAAGAGAGACAAAAACTTAAAACATTTTATCCTGGAATGTGAATAATATAATGAAATTAGGAAAAAAAATCACAAGATTACTCAGGCCATATATCCAAGACACTGAAAACTAATAGGAGAGTTACTATTCAAGAAAGAAGGGAACGAGAGAAGAAAATACATAGATGTTGGAAAAGGAGAGAAAAGAGGATAAAAGAACTTGACGATAGAACAGATAATTAAGAACACAGGAAAATTAAGAATAGCTAAAGTGTTTAACAATATATAAAACAAATTTAAAAGATAGTAAGAAAAGTGTAGGCTAACAAGAAAGGGAGTACTACTAAGGAAAACAAAATATATAATATATACAGTATATGGAAAACATGTAAATTTATAGAATCATGCCCAATCGCTTAGGAATTGAGAACAATACAAAACAAAATCCCATGGAAAATCCAGTACAATAAACATCATCATCATCATCAGGGGGGGCTGGATTAGTTAGGGTCGCCGTTAGTCTTGGTGAAGGTCTGGTTTATTGGTAGGGGTGGTGGTGGTGGTTGTGGCTTTGACCTTGGGGGTTCGCTTTCACTTTGGGAGGGAGGGGTGGATATACCGTTAGGTTTGCCATTAGGAATGTGGGTCTGGGTGAGAGCTGGCCCGGGGGCAGTTTTGGATGAGTTTTGTGGGCGTGAATGGTGGGTCTGTGGAGGTTGGAAAGGCAGAGAGTGGTTGGTTGGTGGGGGAAGAGATTTTGGCTGGAGAGGGGTTGATGTTGGATGATGGTTTGATATGGATGGTGGCTTGAAGGGTTGCGGTCAGGGGTAGTGATAGGGGGGGGTTAAAGGTGAAATGGGCAGGTCGAGTCGGGGTTGTTGTTGTGGAAGAGGTTGGTGCCGGGGAGGTGTTGAATTGTGTAGATAGTTGTGATCGCGAGTGGGGTTGTGGGAAGGGTGAGTAAGGCTGGAGGTTGAGAGTTTACGATGATCGGCTGGTTTGGAGGGTTGGAGTGTGGGGATTTGATAGGGATATGGTGGGGGGGTCTGGGCAGGCAGGGTTGTGGTTTGAGAGGGGTTGAATTTGGACTGATTTTATTATCGGGAGAGACGTGGATGGTATTTCGAGGAGTGGTTGAGCTTGAGAGGTTGATTATGTTGTTTGGGGTGAGAGAGAGGGTAGTATTTTGGGGGTTAGTCAAGGTGGAAAAAGTGTTGTGGTTGGATTTGGTATTTTGTCGAGCGGGATCTTTGGGGGTGGAATTTGGGGCGGATGGGGTAACGGTGAAGAGGGGTTAAGGTAGGGGGGGAAGAGGAGGTAGGGGTTATGTACGGGGGTGATTTTGCGTTCTGAATGTGGTCGTGAGAGGGTAGGCTGGCAGGGTGAGAATTGGTGGAAGTTGAGAGTTTAGGATGATCTGGGGTTGTGGAGAGTGGGGGTGTGGGAGATTGACAGGTAAATTGTGGAGATGGGGTGAGTAGGTAAGTTTGGAGAGATTGTTGCGGAAGAGATTTGTCTCGAAAAAAAATGGAATTTGGTAGGATGGATGAAGGAGACATTGATGGAGATTTTGGTTCTGGTGCTGGATTATGGGGCAGAGGTAGGTTGGCGAGCGGGGGTGTTACTGGAGGTGGATTCAGGAGCGGTTCGGGTAATGTTGGAGAGGGTGACAAGGGAGGGGGGGAATAGGAGGTAGGCGGAGCTGTAGAATTCTTGGTTGATGCGGGTGTTTGAAGGTGTTCACCGAGGTTGGCATGTGGGGAGATGATGGTGGGGGGGGGTGAGGTTGACAGTTTTGAGGGGGGGACAGGTGATGAATCTGAGGAAGTGAGAGGCGTGACAGGTTGTTGAGGGATTGACGGGGGTGAAGGTTGGTCTTGGGTGACAGGGGCATGTGAGAGAGTGGAAGGGGGGCTCATTTTCTGACCAGCATTTTTCAGGGGTGACATTGAAAGAGAATTGGTTTTGGTGGGGGTGACCATTTCTGCGTTCTGTGGTTTGTTGGCAGGCATAGAAAAGGGAGGAGGTTCATGGGGTAACACAATTGATGGAAGATTATCGTTGGTGGATGGCTGGGCAGGGGAAAATTTAGGGATGGTCAGAGAGGATAGAGGCAAGGAAGAGTGCACTGGGGTTGGACTTGCAACGGGAGTCATTTTGGAAGGGTGTACGGAGTTTGATTCCTTAGGGGAATGGAGGGACTTATTGATGATAGTGTTAAGTGGAGGAATACATTTACTTTCTTGGATAGGGGCTGAAGGGGTGGATAGGGGATTCGCAGGGTGTTTAGACATGGCTGGGGGTGAGAATTTTTCCAGAGCTTCATTTACTAAGGGGGAATGTGAGGGAATGTATGGATGTGGGTGAACAGACCTCGGACTCGAGTTGGTAATGGTGAAGGGTTGTTCCTCATTTGTCATGGCTGGCGAGTTGTTTGGAGTGGTGGGTGTCCGTAGAAGTTTCCGTATTTCTCGTATGTTCTGGTGGAAACTCGCTGTCCCATGGTCCATGAAATGTTGGTAGATGTCTACCGGAAGGAGGTTCACCATGAGAGGAACACCTGTTGTTCTTGGTATTCAAGGGTTCGCGAGGGACATGCGGATTTGATGTGCCCCCATACCTTGGTTAGGGTGACGTACAGGCGTCCTTCATATACCACTTGATCGAGTTGGCACATTTCTCTGATGGAGATCATATGTTCTTCGAATGAGCCGTACAGGTCGAGATGGGCGGTGATGTGGGGTGGGAGGATGTCGAACAATGCGGTGAATAAGTGTTCATTTTGTTGCTCGTCATCTTGAGAGCTATACGTGGTCCTCACGTATCTGTAGAGTTGTACGAGGGTCACATTGATATTCCCTTCATACTTGATCTCGTCGACTTTTATTATTTTGGGGGCGACGAGGGAACCCAACAGTGGCCCTAAGGTATGGATCACGAGGGATCGAAACTGGTTCCAGGTGCCAAATCTAACACTGGCTTTACTATGTCTAAGTAAGTGGCGATATCATACGTGTTTACATCATACTTGGGAATGTGAGTATAATAGCGAGCTGCCATTTTTGCGATGTTACCATGCTTCTATTGTTTCATAAAAATGTAATGCAATGAAATCCGAATCAAGAACCACCGCTGCTGCCAATGTTATGCCCTGATTTTATACAGGATTAACTTGGTATAGGTGAGTTCTGCAAGACTGGGTTATTGGATTTCTTGCAAAATACATAAAGAGAATCAACAGAGGACGTAGATAATCTCGGATAAATGGCTTGTAATACAGCTTTATTCTAAATAACACTCAGGTATAAGGTACGTAATAGAATTTCACGAACAATAGATGTTGGAGCACTCAGGTAGGTTAGAACATAAGAACATAAGAAAATGGGAGTCTGCAGAAAGCTGATTGGCCTAAGCAAGGCAGATCCCTGTCCCACACAACCCCAAATCAATTACAAAGCCCAATTATAGGCTCAACACTCTAATACCCTGAGGATCATCTTACCAAAACGGTTAGAGATTAACGCAGGATTATGGGGGTCTGCAGAGCGCTGATTGGCCCAACCCGGCTGATCCCCCTTCACACCCAACCCTTCTCGTCCATATGCTTATCCAATTTTATCTTAAAGCTCCCTACAGTTTTAGATCCCACTATAGCACTTGGTAGTCCATTCCACCCATCTACAACTCTGTTACCAAACCAATATTTGCCTATATCTTTTCTGAAACGAAATTTATCTAATTTGAAACCATTGGTACGAGTTATTTCGCTATCACTGAGCTTTAGTACATTTGTCATGTCCCCTTTGTTAATCCTACTAACCCACTTGAACACCTCTATCATATCCCCTCTAACTCTGCGTCTCTCTAACGAATGTAAACATAATTTCTTCAACCTTTCTTCATACGGAAGATTTCTAATATTATGGATCATTTTTGTCATTCTACGCTGTACTCTCTCCAATGAATCTATGTCCATTCTGTAATAAGGACACCAAAATTGGACAGCATAATCCATATGGGGTCTCACTAATGACAAGTAAAGTTTTAAGATAACATCAGCAGTTCTGTTACTCACACTCCTAGAGATGAACCCGAGAATCCTGTTTGCCTTATTACGAACGCCTATACACTGTTTTCTAGGCTTCAAATCATTGCTAACAAACACACCTAGATCTTTCTCGCAGTCTGAATTTTCTAATTCTAAATTAGCTAGTTTATATTTAACATTTGTTTGCATCTTCCCTATCTTTAATACCTTGCATTTGTCAATGTTAAACTTCATCTGCCAATTTACTGACCATTCATGTAAGGTATCTAGATCCCTTTGGAGGCACTCTATATCGCTATCTGAATCAATTGATCTCCCCATTTTAGTATCGTCTGCGAATTTACTTATCCTACTAGTTATACCTAAATCTAGGTCATTTATGTATATAAGAAACAACAGGGGACCTAATACCGATCCCTGGGGGACACCACTTTTGACTGCTCCCCACTCTGACTTGGTACCATTTATGCTGACTCTCTGTTTCCTACCAATTAGCCATGACCTAATCCATCCCAACAACGCCCCACCTATTCCATGTGCCTCAACCTTTCTCATCAATCTCTCATGAGGGACTCTGTCGAAAGCATTACTGAAATCTAAATATATAATATCGTATGCCTTGTCATTATCTACTGCTTCATATACCTCTGAGAAAAAACTAAGCAAATTAGTAAGGCAAGAACGTCCCTGTGTGAATCCATGCTGAGAAAAATTGATTAAGTTAAATGTTTCTAAGTGGTTTCTCATTTTCCTAGCAATAATTGACTCCAGTAGCTTTCCTATGATTGAAGTGAGACTAATGGGACGGTAATTGGATGCTATTGATTTATCACCTTTTTTGAAAATCGGAACTACATTTGCAAGCTTCCAAGCTTCTGGAGCTATACCTGTTTCTAATGAATTGTTAAAAAGAAATGTTAATGGGTAACTTAACTCATCTCTGCATTCTTGTAATACTCTGGCATATACCTCATCGGGACCAGGCGATTTCTGAGGTTTCAGTCTGTCAATTTCCTTAAGCACATCATTTCTACTTATAGTAACCGTACTTAACCTATTTTCTATACTATCTCTATATACCTTACGGACTTCTGGAATCTGTGCCAAATTTTCATTAGTGAAAACGGATAGAAACTGACTATTTAATGTACTGCACATTTCTAAATCATTTTCTGTCATTTCTCCTATCGAAGTTTTAAGGGGGCCTATTTTATCTCTAACTTTATATTTATATAGCTGGTAAAAAGCCTTAGGGTTATTTTTTGAGTCATTGGCTATCCTGATTTCATAATTTCTTTTGTCTGTCCTTATACATTTTTTAACCTCTCTTGATAGATTCTGATAGTAAGCAAGTAGGTGAATTTCGCCTTTCTTTATTTTTCGATATATTCCTCTCTTTTTTCCTAGAAGGTCTAATAGTCTATTATTCATCCATTTGGGTTGGTTCTGTGTTGATCTAAATTTTCTTTTGGGGATATATTTATTTTGCGCATTGTGGAGTGAAGAAATAAAATTATTATATGTAGCTGTCAAATTATCCTGAGTTAAGACAGGTATCTGAGAGAGAGTATGTTCATTAGCGCACCTGGGTCCACTTAATAGTTTAACCATAGGATCGACTCTTAAGGCTCGTCTTAATCCACCATAATTGGCTTTTCTGAAATCTGGGATAAGTGTCGTATTCTCTTTAGCCTTTCCTGTCCATTGTATGTTGAAATAAATTGATTTATGATCACTATTTCCTAGTTGGTCTCCTATCTCTACATTATTTATCATTTGTTCATTATTACTGAGAACTAAATCGAGGATATTATTACCTCTAGTAGGCGAGTCTATGAATTGAAATAAAAAACTATCCTGTACCGCCTCAATAAACTCTTTTGAATCTGAGTCGCCGATTTGATGCTGCCAATCAATATTCGGAAAATTAAAATCCCTATAATACACACATTGCTAAACTTTGATGCTATTTTCACTTCCTGCCATAAAGCTGTACCTTCGTTTCTACTCATATTTGGTGGTCTATAAATAACTCCAATAATTATGGTCTCACTACCTTCGCTAACCTCAACCCAAACACTTTCGTTATCAGTATTTAGTCTAATACCTGATTTAATACAGCTTTTTAAAGAACTCCTGACAAACACTGCTATTCCGCCGCCCCTCCTACTTGTTCGGTCGCGTTTAAACAAACTATATCCTGGTATATGGCATTCTGCTAAACAATGTCTTGATTCTGTATTAATCCATGTTTCAGTCAGTGCTATAATGTCTATATTTTCGTTGCTAACAAGTGCTCTAAGTTCATCCATTTTGTTACATAAACTCCTACAGTTTGTATAATATAATCGCAATGAATTTATTTTACTGGTATCGGATTTACCTTTATTTCTAACTGAATTCCCATCTTCTGTTACACCTTCAATATTTCTACTAGCAGTACAATTAAAATCCTGTAACTGATATTTTCTATTCCTATCTGATGTACCAGTACGGCAATTTACCCTATCTAGACAATTATTCTTACTCATATTCTCAGGCTTTATTTTCAGCGAAGCCCCGCGACAATCCTATCTATTGACCTAGCTAAATTTGCCACCCCTAGCCGAGAAAGATGAACCCCGTCCTGTGCGTACAACTGATTTTTACCATAGAAACGGGTCCAGTTATCAAGGAATGGTATTGCATTTGCATTACAGTATTTTTCCAGCCGACAATTGATACCAATTGCCCTAGATGACCATTCCTTGCTGACCCCTCTCCGTGGCAAGATACTGTGTACTACAGGTATGCCTCCCTTCCTCCTAACTTTATCTAACACCTCCCTGTACTGCCGAAGCAGTACTTCCGTCCTACCTTTACCAACATCATTGCTCCCTGTACTGAGACAGATAATGGGGCTATCTCCAATATCTTTCATGATGTAATCAATGTCCTCTAACACCTTCCCAACCCCGGCACCAGGCAGACAGACAAGCTTCCTAATATCAGTACAGGTGGACCACGCTAAGTGTCTGACCATGGAGTCCCCAACAATTGAGAAGGACTTGCCTCTCCTTGTCGATGACTTGGTAGCAGCTGCGGCAGCGGCAGGAACTCCTGGTTATTGGACTTATTACAATCTCCCAGCACTTATCGCGGATTTGGATAGAGACATACTTCCCACTTCCAACGTTCAGGCATTATTCTTCTGATCACATTGCTTTATGATACGTAGGGTATATGAATCACACAGGTTAGGTATTTCGCTTTGTTAACTCTCTCTGGTAATATGACTCTTAATCAAGGATGAAAGTATAAGTAATGTGGTTATTTCCCAAGAATTAACGTAAAGGGATAACTGTAACTAGTTGCAATGGTCTAGGATGTTCACTTGTCTAGGTGATACTTCGGACCGAAAATATCAGTGAGGGCGAATCAGGATAAACCTGATGGCAAGAATAATTACGGGAGTCAGTTCGCCTAAGCTAAATTTCACTGATATATATTAACACATACTAGCATCATAATTACTTGTTTCATAACATCAGAGAAAGTTGAGACATAATCGAATACACTGGATGGTTGAGTTAATAGCACCGTAACACTGGTACTTTGCGAAGTAACACTGTGATAGAGTTTTCCTGGTTATCTTGCGTTAGTGATGTTGGGGGTTAACAGTAGCTCTGGGGGCCGTCCAAACTGTCCGGTAGTGTAGAGAAGGTTTTGCAGATGGGCTTCTTGCGGGCGGTTGTGCACCTTTTTGGCAACAAATGCTGATGGGGTAAGACAGTCGGCTGTTGCCAAGGAGTTATTCTTGCAGAGTCCTCACTCCAGAGTTTCTCGCATAATCCCTTCTAACATAACAAGATCTTTCTGCCTTAGATCAGTTATGAGATATGATTGTTCGTAACTCAAGTAGCGGATGGTGCACTATCAGAAGTAAATGAAACAATCAATAATTTGTGAATTTGTTGTCTACCAATATAATATTACTGCCGGTAGTCCCGATCGCAATAAAACATTCGTAAAGGGTTAATTCACTTCCTCACCGAGTTGCACAGATTACGGAACGCCGAATTATCGTGAATCTTGAGGGGAGGGTTATTAGAAGCCACCGCAGTGTGACCAGCCGTTGTTTTGGGCTCTAATATTCAACTGCCCGACTGTTGTCTCTGTGTCTTATTTATAGGCAGGTCAAGGAAGCTTCAGGAATGTTCTAGAAGTATTGGATGTCAGTGCTATGAAAGTAGTTAATTTATTCTGGTGAATTTAGGGGGTTAGGAAGGGGGGTCTTTAATGTGGCGGTAAGTAACTTGTTATCTGATTTATTATCGTGGATATCTTAACTCTAGTATGAGGTACTAGTAGAGTTATTTAGGCGGATTTGGTGAAGGTTTTTTAGGGACTACTTTGCTGGCGCCCTACGTGAATAGGCTGGGAGGTATTATTCATCAATTCACCTAAATATCCTTCTCTGGTCTAGCTGACATGCTATTCGTAATCTAGGATGGGATAAGGAAGATTTTGGTTTTGGTTAAGGATGGGATAGGATGGTATTTGGATAGGTATTTAGATTTGTAGGTCATAACCTGTTGGAATCTCACCTGTTGTCTAGCAAGAATTTGCTGGCTTGCGCGGGTCAGGGTAATTCTCCGCGGGGGTCGGTGGGGTCCCCGTGGGGTCGGGGGGGCAGGCCGCTCCCTGAATATGGTTATCGAGAGTTCTTACGTTAATTGGGTTGAGATATGAGTTCAGGTTGTCAGGAGGTATCTTCCTAGTTAGGGTTGATCACTACATCTAGTTTTCATGTACGAGGATTACTCGTGGGTGTTAAGAATAGTGGTTTTGTGAAAATGCAAGTCATGGGGAAATTTACAATTTTAAGGGGGGACGAGAGGAGGTCGTCCTAGCCTTGCGCCGGCTATTGTTCTGGTTCAGGTTGTGAGTGGGGCTAGGGAGTTAGAGGATAGTTAAGGGGGGGTACAAGGATAGGTCCTTACCTTCCATTTGTTGAGGGTAGTGAACGAACTGAGTCGGCATGTTACAACGTTCTTATGGCGTCTTTACAGGGGGAGGGTTGTGAATTGTAAAGGGGGTGGTTTGAGGCTAGGCACCGCGCCGCTCGTGACCTAGGGTCGTGACCCTTAATGCGCTGGACATAGGGGTGGTATTTCCCTACGATCGAACAGGTAGTGTGGTGTGTGCAGCGGGGCGTGAAGGAGAAGGGGACAGGATGACCCAAAACAGGTTACCACTGAGAATAGGGTCACGAAGCAAAACAGAGTAGTGTGGATTGTGGATAAGGAGGAGGTGATTGGAAGACGTATAACAATTGTGGAAAAGTAAATGGAAGAGAGGAACACAATGGCGGATAAAAGATAATTAACCTAAGGATTGAATACATTCATAAATGACGACATTATAGCCGTCGTCCTAATTAGATGATGAAACCAGGTTGGTATGCACGTGGCTGGCGCAATACGACACTAGGACAGTGTCGTATCAATATCGGTGGGCATACTCTGGTTAGTATTATATATATACTTAGTTACTAGAAAAACAAGACAAGGGGCAACTGAGCACGGGGGTACATATCTATATACTTAGTTACTACAAAAGAAAGGAACAGCTGAGCATGGGGTTGGTATGTGGGTGTTGTAACTGAGCAGGGGGCTGCATATATCTATTCTCGTAATGGAGAGAGATACTAGGTAGCTTTCCTGCATTCCTCTTGAGATGATCGTATGCAGATTGGTCATAATTAAACATGTATAAATAAAAAGATATGAATCAATACAATAACTGGCAGAGGGTTAGTATTGCGGGTTAGAGGTTAGGTCAGAGGACGGAGGGGGGTCATAATTAATTATAGGGCTGACATAATCATGATCGGATTCGTTGTGGACTGGAAAACGAAGGTGTCCTGAGATCGCCTTCGCACCTACACAATGAAAATACTATACTCACAAGGTGGTTATC
Organism: Paralithodes platypus; assembly: GCA_032716605.1. Lineage (NCBI taxonomy): Eukaryota > Metazoa > Arthropoda > Malacostraca > Decapoda > Lithodidae > Paralithodes > Paralithodes platypus. The sequence goes on from CM064521.1 coordinate 54,265,454, forward strand.
TAATTAAATACATACTTAGTTGGTAGGCTACATTAAGAATATCCAGGAGGAAAGTCATGTGGTTTTTATTAACCCGTACAGCCCCAGCGAAGCGTCTGACGCGTCGGCGATGTATGTAACGCACAGCCCCAGAGACGCGCCTGGCGCGTCACCCTAATTGCGCCGACCGTAACCTCAGGTGTAGCCACTCAAGAGGGCTCAGATTTGTATGGGAACTGTGTACGTATCCCACGCAACCGTGCCGATGGTTGAAAACTCTCAAAGTCCACGTGCGTGCGCAATAACCTGTTTTTTGGGGGTAATTGCCTTCAATTTTTTACTCTTGTAAAATACGTTTTCGGGGGTTCTGTAGGACCATTTTTTAAGCTTTTTGAGCGGTTTTTCGTGGTTTTTCCTTCATTCCTAACCCATTCGCAATTCGTTCTGGAATAAAAACCATTTTTTGAAAACTGGCCGGGTTCTGGTGAACAAACATTACAAAACTAGCCGGGGCTGGACGGGTTAAAGAAGACTGGGTTTGTTTATGAGGCGTGTAACATGCGGAGTTAAGTGGAAAAGAGAAAACATCGTGGATAACAGATAGTTACCCTAAGGAGTGAATACATGCATAAATGACGGCATTATAGACGTTGTCCTAATAAGATGATGAAAACCGGTTGTGGTATGCACGTGGCACAATATGACACAAGGACAGTGCCGCTATGTCGTATCAATACTAGTGGCATACTCCGGTTAATATTATATATACACTTAGTTACTAGAAGAACAAGGCAAGGGGGCAACTGAGCACGGGGGTACATATATCTATACTCGTCATGGAGAGAGAGATACGAGGTAGCTTTCCTTGCATCTCTCCTGATAATCGTCTGCAGATTGGTCATAGTGAGTTTATCCGAATTAACAGGCCTAAATCAATACAATAACTGGCATAGGGTTATCGGGTGTATAGAGTCGTGGTTAAAGGTTGTTACATAAATCGTAATTAACTTATCTAAATCAACAGGCATAAATCAATACAAGAACTGGCAAGGGACACACATTGACAGACGAACAATGCAACGTGAGTATCGTATAAATACGATAGAATATGACTCTTTTGTGATCTCGTATGTCTCTGTGACGTCACGATCTCTCCTACAGCACGACGTAGGACGAGTAGATCGTATATTATAAGATTGTAAATAAGTTAAGTTATAAAAGGCCTAATATGCTATTAAGCAATATTGCCATGGTCATATGTAGTATATATAATTTATCGTATGTATTAATATAATTTATCGTATAGAGCAACCTAAATGCGGTACGATAATTTGGGCTCCTGGCGGTTTGCCAAAGCAGCAAGGTGTGCTTTTGAGGTACGCCAGAGCCTTCACGAACACCAACCAGTTAACATCTAAATTTTCCACCCTCAGTTGATCGAGCTTTTGTGCCTCTAATCACAATACACATACAGCAATACACTCAGCTACACCATCACGACGCTCTCATCGACATCATGACTGACTGATAGATAAGCATAAATTATCATAATCATGTCCATTCCCATGTAATCATTTATTCTTTCTTTAACTTGACTCGAGTCTTGGGACCGAAGTCTCGTTCCCCATTGTCCACCGCCATATTGGGTAAAACGTTCTCCCTTGCCTCATTGCCACGTGGAACTATTGGTGAGTTAATTCCTGGCTAATATTAACCCTTATAACCTTACCCTATATATACATTTATTATGTGAGACCTTTGGATATAAATTAGCTTGTTTCAGATTGAATTCAATTTAGATATAGAGTAGTTTTAATTTAGATTGATTTTATTTGATCCATTATAGCTTAGTAATATTTAACTTCCATTGATAGTTTACCACATTGGTGCCCAGACCCGGGAATTAGCTACCAGTAAGGGATTTTAAGGCAATGAACAAGGGGACATATAACAGGATGCAGGAACAACTCTATGATAAACTGGCAAGGCTAGCCAAGCGATGGTTAGAGCCGGAATGCAGGGTCACATCGTTGCACCTGCCCAAGTTCTGCATTCCACCCATCATCTTTCCCCAATAATTTTCTTTTCCATTTCAGACTTCCTGTGACATATGACCTGACCTAACATTTTTTCTTGTTCAATATGATCCATTAGTAGGTATTGCTATTTACTATTTTTTCTCCGTAACATAGAAGTCCTCCGGTCGGCGTCTCTTAATTAGACTATTATTGGGCCGTTGTCTTTGTAACGTAATATTTAGATACATAGCTTATAGGCTCGCATGCAAAATGTATAAAAACGATAAAGAGACACCGTCTAGTGGGGTGCTGATCAAAGCCCCTAAAAATCAAAGGGCGGGACTTCGGGGAGTATTAAATAGGCTAATTGTGGACTTAAACACTTTCATCACTACTGCTGAACTAGAGGAATTGGAGGCTAGATTAGATAACGTCCAGGCTACCCACGGTCGTATTACGGCTCTGAGTGAGGTGATTGTGGCTGACATGATAGAGGAGGAAGAGATAGTTACAGAGTGTGATAATCGCGCCCTCTATGACGAACCTGTCTTTAGAGCGAAGCGCCTATTACAGCGTGCTGTCGCAAGTAAGAAGGGAGGCGATAATGAGTCCCATAGAAGGGCTGACCCAAAACATACTGTACACCTCCCAAAGCTCAATCTTCCTACATTTGGGGGCAAGTTAACCGAGTGGGTAGCTTTCTGGGACGTATTTCGATCTACGGTTCATGAATCCTCTTTGGATAATGTCCGCAAGTTTCACTATCTGAAGGGACAAATGGAAGGAGAGGCCTTACATTTAATAGAGGGTTTTGCAGTAGTGGGTGGTAGTTATCTTGAAGCGGTACACTTATTAGAGTCCACATACGGGGATAGAGAGCAGTTGAAGATGGCCCATGTTGTTGCCTTGTTGGGGCTCGCAGAACCACAGTATAAGGTTGATGAGTTGACAAACTTCAGGGCAAATATGGAGTGCCATACTCGATCGCTAGACGCCCTAGGGCTTACCACGCAGAAAATGATAGTCATTATCTTGCGTCAGAAGCTTCCTATGGCAATACTTGATAAGGTAAGATCATTTGAGCTGGGGGAATTCAAAACTCAGTTCAGTAAGGAGATCAATAATCTACAGTTGAACAAAGGGAGAATGTATGTGTCGGGAGGGAGTGAGAATGTGGAGAAGAGGGGAACAGTAAGCATGACAGTGGGGACTAAAGTAAAGAAAGAGGGTGCGTATAAGAAACCTGCTCAGATTCTATGTAAGCTATGTAACAACAAACATAAATGGAGTTTCTGCGTAAAATACCCAACAAATGAGACAAAACTAGCACAGGCGAAAAGATTGAAGCTATGTGTAGGTTGTCTAAGTGGGGAACATGGTAAGCAGGGACAATTTACTGCTACATACTTAAGGCCCTGTCGCCACTGCAAAGGACATCACTTTGATAAGTTGTGTCCTACTGCAGATAAAGTCAAAGACGTCAAAAATGAGGGGACTACAACTGTGGCACTAGGTAGCACGCAAGACACCACTATATTGCCCACAATACAGATTCCCATGGAAGGTAATGACAGTAACAAAGTTTGTCGGGTACTTCTAGATCAAGGGTCTCAACATTCCTTTATAAAGAGGTCCGTACTAGTGGGACTGAAGCACCGAATCGTAGGGGCTGAGACTCTTCGATTACAAGGCTTCACAGGGGTTACTGATAAACAAGACTACGAGATAGCGGAGATTTCATATTTCTAACATAAAAACCGGTACTTTATGACTTGTATCGTAGTAGACACCCTAACAGAATATGTATCTGTGGGTGTGAAGAAGGTGGAACACGCATTACGTAGCAAAGGGGTTAACTTGTCAGATCCCATGGGAAATCAGAGTGAGGTGCATGTTCTACTTGGTGTGGATCATTATTATGAAGTAGTATACCCTGGATTTAAAAAGATGTGTGGTGTAATTTTAATCCCCACTAAATTTGGATACTGCATAAGCGGAAAGGTGCATACTACACAGTCAAAGGTCCTGGTCGACACGGTCTCGATATATAGAGTCAATGTATCCGCGGCAGAGGAGTTGGGAAGGGAGGATTCCCAACCTAGTGACCCTAAGATGGCTGCCGAGTTCGACCTGGAACGACTGTGGAGATTGGATCACATAGGCATTAATCCTATGGAGACTGATTATGACTCGGAAGTTGCGCTACAAAGGTTTGACGAGTCTGTGTGCTACTGTGCCTCAGACAAGCAATATAACGTTAGTTTACCCTGGAAGAACGGTGAGATAAGCCTGCCTACCAACTATGGTTTGGCATTAGGTCGCTTGCGCGCATTGCAGCGGAAATTGTCTAACGAACCGAGCACGCCCCAGGCGTATGACGATGTATTTCGGAGTTATGAGGATAGGGGCTTTATAGAGAGAGTCGATGTCAAGGAACCGTGTAAGAAGGGTAGGGTTCACTATCTGGCCCATCATGGGGTAAAGAAAGACAGCGTCACCACACCAATACGGGTGGTGTATGACTGTTCTGCCCACCAAGGTCAACAACCTAGTCTGAATGACTGCCTGTTGACAAGTCCGTCCATGGTGTCGGACCTGTCCCAACATCTATTGCGGTTTAGGCTGGGGAAGTACGCCTATACCAGTGACATCGAGAAAGCATTCTTGATGGTCAAGCTAAAGGAGGAAGATAGAGATGTTACCCGCTTTCTTTGGTTCGGCGACATTAGCGACTCTGAAAGTCACATCATAATATACCGTTTTCGGGTTGTACTCTTTGGGGCCACTTGCTCACAGTTTTTGTTAAATGCCACAATCAGAAAACATCTAGCTGACACTCATGAGGACACAAGTAAACTATCTCGCGGATTATATATTGACAATTTGCAGGGTACTAGCGATAGTCAAGATGATTTGTTGTATGCATACTGGCAAGCACGCAGATTGTTTGCGGATGCACATCTATTTCTCCGCGAGTGGGTTACTAATAGTGAAGATCTTCAGAGTTTAATACAAGTGGATGGTACGGCATCTCTTAACCAGGAAAAGTCCAGAAATTTGGGGATGATCTGGCAACCTAAACATGACATACTAACTTTTCAAACAAGGTCTTTTGCTCAGCAGACAGGAGCGCACACCAAAAGAAGTCTGTTAAGCAAAGTTGCGCAATTTTCTGATACCATAAGAGCTAGGATTCTAATGCAGGAAGTTTGGAGACGTAAGATAGGATGGGATGACAGTTTGCCCGAGGACCTGAATGACCAAGGGACATTGTTGTTGAATGAATATGCCATCCTATGTACTAAACCTATACCTCGTAAAGTGGCGGCGTTCGGTGACGTTACGTTACACACGTTTTGCGATGCTAGCGCCACGGCATACGGGGTAGCCATATATATTGTTACTTCATTTGGGGCACATTTAGTTACAGCCCGGGCCAAGGTAGCCCCGGTTAAAAAGGTAACTATCCCTAAAATGGAATTGACTGCCATGCTGCTATTAGCACGTCTGTTGCAACATGTACGCGCAGCATACGAGAGCGAATTAAATATTGAAATCGTTCATGTATGGTGCGATAGTCAGGTCGCACTCAACTGGATACATAGCAAGAAGTCTCTGCCAGTTTATGTGCAGAATAGGGTAGATGAGATTAGAGCCCTTTTGCCAGACGTTGCTTATCATTATGTAAATACAAAAGAAAACCCTAGTGATCTCATCACTAGGGGTATAACGGCTAGCCAGTTAATGAAGTCCGAATTGTGGTGGCATGGTCCAAAGTGGCTGCTCCATGAAAGTGAATGGACGATATGGCATGCTGTTGGTGAGGGACTTCTGCCACTGGAAACAGTGGCAGTTACAGCCCAACCAAATGAGCCACCGGGTCCTATCATGAAGTGGGCAAGATTCGGTGACTATAATAAACTAGTCAGAGTTGTAGCTTGGGTATTGCGATATGTATCCAATCTCAAGCTTAAAGTAACGGGCCAACTCTGCAACTGGGGTCACAACATTGATGCTCGTGAATTTAAAGCAGCTGAAGTAACTTTGATCAAATGGGTTCAAGTAGAAACCTTTTCCAATGAATTAGAATCTTTGAAAGGCTCGAATAAGACATTAATGCCTAATATAGTGCGTCAACTAAGGTTGCACCTAGACAATGGCCTCATCAGGTGTGAGGGTCGCCTGAAGTGGTCGGGTGTACCAGACGGCACAAACCGACCTATACTTATGCCAACAAGACATCACGTTACTGATCTATTGATCATACGTGCACATAGGGAAGTAAAACACTACGGGGTATGTCATATTATATCCAATTTACGTCTCACATGGTGGATACCCAGGGTTCGACAAGTAGCTCGACGCGTAGTATGAAAGTGTGTAATATGCCAGAGACTAAAGGGTAAACCATATGTAACTGGACCAGCTCCACCCCTACCTGAATGCCGTGTAAAACACGTAGAACCTTTCCAAGCGGTAGGATTAGATTACACAGGGGCATTGAAGACGAGGGAGCATGAGAAGGTTTATATATTATTGTTTACCTGTGCGACGTCTCGAGCGGTACACCTAGAACTATGTGATAATATGTCTAGCGAAGAATTTATGCTGGCGTTCAGACGGTTTTGTGCCCGTCGTTAATTCCCTCAACTCATTCTTAGCGACAATGCTCCCACTTATGTCCAAGCATCAAAATATCTAAAGGATATGAGTAGTGATCCTACTATCATCACTTTTTTGGGAGAGAGAAGAAGTGCGAATGGAGGTTCATTCCAGTTAAGGCACCTTGGTTTGGTGGAATGTGGGAACGGTGTGTCGGCATAGTAAAGTCAGGACTCAGAGCGGTTGTAGGACGTGCTCTATTAAAGAAGAGTGAGTTGACGACAGTCCTCACAGATATAGAGGCAGTCGTGAATGATCGCCCGCTTACATATGTGTACACCGACCTGCAAGAAGCACTACCATTAACGCCAGCTCACTTGCTATATGGGAAACCATTGACTGCGTTTCCATCTGATTTCCAATCCATAGTAGAGTTAGAGGATCCCTCGTTGTAATCTGAGGTAGCGGTGTCTAAGAGATACCAGTATATATCCAGGATAATCGAGGATTTTAGGAAACGGTGGATTAGTGAATATCTGCTAGCATTGAGGGAAAGGAGTGTTACTCCCTCTGGTAGACCAACGGCACCTACAGTTGGCGAAGTTGTTTTAATTAAAGAAGATAGTCCTCGTTTATACTGGAAATTAGGCCGCGTGTTGGAGGTATACAAGGGGGCAGACTCTATAGAGCGGGTGGCGCTATTGAAGACAGCCACTGGAACTACTGTTCGGCCTATCGCACGTTTGTACGCTTTGGAGCTCGATTCCGCATTGCAATCTGAGGCTCCACCTGTTATTGCTGGGTCCGAGGATTCTCAAAGGAACGACTCACCTCTTACTGATGGTGATCATTCTCGGACCGGGACGCGTCCCAGACGCGCTGCTGCTGGCGCCGTCGACTTGTGGCGTCAGAAGATAGCCTCTGGGCAACTTTAGGTTTAAGGTGGGGTTCAGGTCTTTTTTTGTGGGGGGAGTGTATCGTATAAATACGATAGTATATGACTCTTTTGTGATCTCGTATGTCTCTGTGACGTCACGATCTCTCCTACAGCACGACGTAGGACGAGTAGATCGTATATTATAAGATTGTAAATAAGTTAAGTTATAAAAGGCCTAATATGCTATTAAGCAATATTGCCATGGTCTTATGTAGTATATATAATTTATCGTATATATTAATATAATTTATCGTATAGAGCAACCTACATGCGGTACGATAATTTGGGCTCCTGGCGGTTTGCCAAAGCAGCAAGGTGTGCTTTTGAGGTACGCCAGAGCCTTCACGAACACCAACCAGTTAACATCTAAATTTTCCGCCCTCAGTTGATCAAGCTTTTGTGCCTCTAATCACAATACACATACAGCAATACACTCAGCTACACCATCACGACGCTCTCATCGACATCATGACTGACTGATAGATAAGCATAAATTATAATAATCATGTCCATTCCCATGTAATCATTTATTCTTTCTTTAACTTGACTCGAGTCTTGGGACCGAAGTCTCGTTCCCCATTGTCCACCGCCATATTGGGTAAAACGTTCTCCCTTGCCTCATTGCCACGTGGAACTATTGGTGAGTTAATTCCTGGCTAATATTAACCCTTATAACCTTACCCTATATATACATTTATTATGTGAGACCTTTGGATATAAATTAGCTTGTTTCAGATTGAATTCAATTTAGATATAGAGTAGTTTTCATTTAGATTGATTTTATTTGATCCATTATAGCTTAGTAATATTTAACTTCCATTGATAGTTTACCACAGTGAGGTTATGTATAGCTAACTGCTAAAAATGGGGGAACGAAGATAGGTGTCTTCCCTTTTTACAAGTTCCCTAAATTATGTTAACATTAGGGAGTTGGTACATCAATAAAATAGCAATGTGGATCTCAGTGAGTTATGGGGCTGTCTAGTGTAATTTCATAATTAATCTCGGAATTACTCCTAGGTATTTTGTCTAGTGAAATGGAGGTTGTATTAGGAAGGTTGGGAATATATATAGTTAGTGGATAAAACAACGGGAGGTTAGAGACATATAATTGCTAGAATTGGGGGGGACTATGATTGTTATATAACTAAATACAGGGTTGATGTAATCACGATCTGATTTGGTGTGAAATGGAAGCTAAGGTGTCTTTTAGATCGCCTCGAACCTACACAATGAAAGTATTATAGCCTGTATGGTGGTTACATAATTAAATACATACTTAGGTGGTACATCAAAAATGTCAATGAGTAAAGTATTGTTGTTTGTATATTAGAAGACTGTGATTGAGAGACGTATAATATGTGGAATGAATTTGGAGAGAGAGGGAGACTAAAGCGTGATTCACATATAGCCGAGTCGGTGCGCGAGTCCAACACGAGTCACACTCGTCGATTATCGCCGTCGCTGGAGGCCGAGTCGGCCGCGAGTAGCAATTGATCCCGAGTCAACGAGAGTGTAACACGAGTTAACTCGAGTCAATACGAGTCAACACGTGTCCATGCAAGAGTCTGTACGAGTAACTGAGAATCAAAACGAGTGTAACACGAACCAAACACGAGTGTCCAAAATTTGAAAAATAACGGCCACATTCCAGAGCACGCAAACAAAGAGTAGGTACGAGTCGACGAGTGTAACACGGATCAACACGGGTGTAACACGGGTCAAAACGAGTGTAACACGGGTTAACACAAGTGTAACACGGGTCAACACGAGTGTCAATATTAACAATCTTCGTACATGATTATTTATTTTCTATATTTATTTCAGCGATAATATTCATTACTATGATTTTATTTATATTTTTCTCATATATTTGGGTAATGTTCACCAGAGAAATTGAGACAACCTTTTGTTTTTTGTTTTTTTCTGTCTATTTAATGCATCTATCTCCCTACATATATATAACTATGTCTTATTTTATTTTATTTTAATCTATGAATCATTTCTAATACGATGGAATTGAAAATAATATAACCCTTCTAACACACAAATAATAACATGAAAAAGAGTCAATACAAATGTCTCCTTTGTCTTTTCAGAACCAATTAAATCCGTCTGTCTCATAATAGTTCGTGTTTATCCCTCACTTCCCCCTCTGCAACTCGTTTTATATCTATCTATCTCTCTAATGCATCTACGTAACTCCCTTATACATTAACATAACTATGTCTTATTTGGACTTTATGTAATCTTTGAATAATTTCTAATGCGATGGAATTGAAAAATATAATATCCTTCCAGCACATAGATAAACAATAAATAAGATAGTCTACAAAATATTTCAACCCTCCCCTCCGTCTTGCTGTGCGAGGCGCCCCAGCTTCGGAGACAGAAGATTTACGTTTGATAGATTTTTTTTTTTTTTTTTTTCCCACGGTATACACAAAATGATGGGGAAATATTGTAACATGTTTTTAATTGACATTTGTGTCGTTTTTGCTGATTATGAGTTGGTGGAAGAAAAAAAATCTTTAATTCCATCATATCGGAAATTATTCACAGATTATATAGAAACCAAATAACATACACTTTTAAGTATGTTCAATAGTTTTGCATTATCAATAGGGTGTAGCACAAGGCTTATCAACATCATCGCTAACTATAAATATTAATTGGATGCAAAACAACACCTGGAGTCACATACATTTGATTTTGACATACAAAATACAACGTTGAAATGATGACGATAATCTATTATCGACGAATCACCAAAGAGTGTTACACGGGTTTACACAAGTCAACACGAGTTAACACGAATAACGAAGAGTTATTCAGAGTTCATCACGAGTTAACACGTATGTACACTAGTCTACACGTATGTAGGCCACAATCGTGAGTACTCGCCACGTGGCACACAAATTTCATGCATGCATGAAATTTTTGGACCCCTTGCCGAGTACCCACGAGTGTGTCGAGTAAACAAAGAGTATACACGAGTCTACCACGAGTGTTGAGGAGTCTCGACGAGTCATTGCCGAATAGCAAAATTTAAGCACTCGTGTTGGACTCGCGCACCGACTCGGCTATGTGTGAACCACCCTTAAATCGGGGATGGAAATGGGACCGGGGATCTCGTTGGGGGTGGGGTTTTCGCTCTCAGGATTTTCGTTCCTGTGGCTCGTTAGGGTGGGGGTTTCGCTCTCAGGATTTTCGTTCCTGTGGTATTTTAATTTCAGTCAGAGGGACGCCATTTGATGGCCTTCCAATTCTTGTGTTTTTCCATATTTCCCGACCAAACTTAGGCTAGCCTATTTTGCTAGTTTGTCTTTCACCGTTTTACATAATCCTGAGGTAGTGCGAAAACGCCAGTTAAGGATAGGATTGAGAACGATGATTGTTGATTAAAATGCTTGGGCAAATCGGCGTCCATTTTAGGATTTAGGCGATCTCGGATTTCGGAGAGACGACTAGGTTGAGTAAATTACTAATGTAACAGTCTATTCTGGGGAGTAACACTTATTAGTCTCTTATTATGGAACCATGCATTTTGGTGAATATTATTGTATTTTAACGTGTAAATCAGGAAAGGACATTCGTTTGAGATCATGTCCTTGAGTTTTGTTTACCATTCTGTTTCTGACGTTCCAAAGTTAGGCCTATTCAGATAAGTTTTTATAACTAACGTCTCCTAGGCCTGTTTGATGGTTCATTCTAAATGTTTTACTGGGTTGTAGTTTAAAGGTTACTTGTTATTTTGATTTAGAGGTCCTCATTTCCCAAACCCCAGTACTGTTAATTTCACCCCATTGGGTCGGGTTTATTTCAGATGATTAACTTGTTCTTACCTATTGTTACTTAAAGCTAACTTGTGAAAAGGCCGTTTAGGTATGGATACTTGCTGAATTATTATGTTCATATGATTTTATTTTGGTGCAAGCTAAATACCTGGAGTTAGGCTACCTGACGGTCACCTAATTGGAAGTACAGTAGGCTATTACTAAGTATTGTGCTTTTAGAGCTTATTATGAGTATTGATTCCTATGATATATTTTTGTTTGACATGGTCTAATGTACAGAGTTGCATTGCAAGGGATGGAACGCTGTAGTGAGATTCTGGGCAGTTGATTTCAGGGGATAAGTGACTCGAGTTACAGTAGGAATAACGTTAAGCTTTGTTTGAGCCTTGTGTAGTACCCTCCGCGTCGGGCAGTGCAACCTGGTCTGTTTGATCATGACAATTACCTTTGAATTATGCCATTATTGTGTTGATTTGACTAACATTTGTATGAATTAATTCTCCATAGGTGTCCTGTGTATTTATGATGTATGTCCAATTGTGCCTTAGTCAGTAATTGGGGGTAGAGTACTGCTGAGTAACATATGTACCTGTACTGAATGAGAGGATCTTTCGATGCCTTAAGAGATTATTTAGGCTCTGTACTGTACTATAATGTCATAATTTGATCTGTCATTGTATTTTTATACTAATTATATTAGCTCATCTATTTTTATACATTAACCTGACAAGCACGAAATAGACCTAGGGGCTAGGGTAGTTATTTGTGCATTTCTAGTCTTGGATTCTGACAGAATTAGTTATATTTACAATATAGAGCATTATTTGTTTTCGGTATGCTTTTATTTTACATATATGATGTATATATGAACCTTCAAGAGTGCTAAAATAAGTGGGAAAAGCATTTGGGTGGTGAAAAACGAAGATATTGGCCACCCGGTCATAATCTCAGGCGAGAGAGAGCCACAGGCAACCCTCCTCTCTCGCTGTCTGTGAGGTAACTGAGACGAGCTGGGTGGTGTGGGCCGGTGTCTGGGTGTTGCATAACGATCTTTTCTGCAACCCACTTGTGCTACATTATCGCGGGAGAGAAAAATAACCGATAAATGATGATAATAAGAGGAAAAATAGGTGATAATTGAGGAGGGGAGGGAGGGGGGAATAAGGTGGGGAAGGAGGGGAGGGGGGTGGGTGAGATTTACATGGATGAGTACTGGAGGGGAATGATCTCACCTAGAGACAAATTCCTTTGTTTTGATAGGCCCTTTTTTTTTATGGAAGGCTTTTTTTATGGTCTTGCTTCCGTGAGGCCTATCGCGTTCCCTATAGGAAGCCTTCCGTGAGGCCTATCGCGCTTGCCGGGTTAATAGGAATCCATGAATTTTTATATGTTTATATTAGCCTATATTTTTATATGTATTTGTTTTAGTATTACTGTGTACCGTAATTAGGATATTGATTAACCCCATTATTAAGGGTTAGATATATGTCAACCGACTGTTAACCCGTCCAGCCCCGGCTAGTTTTGTAATGTTTGTTCACCAGAACCATTCCGGTTTTCAAAAAATGGTTTATTCCAGAAACAATAGCGAATGGGTTAGGAATGAAGGAAAAACCACGAAAAACCGCTCAAAAAGCTTAAAGAATGGTCCTACAGAGCCCCCGAAAACTTATTTTACAAGAGTAAAAAATTTAAGGCATTTACCCTAAAAAAACAGGTTATTGCGCGCTCACGCGCACGCACATGGACTTTGAGAGTTTTCAACCATCGGCACGGTTGCGTGGGATACGTATACAGTTCCCATAAAAATCTGAGACCTCTTGAGTGGCTACACCTGAGGTTACGGTCGGCGCAATTAGGGTGACGCGCCAGGCGCGTCTCTGGGGCTGTGCGTTACATACATCGCCGACGCGCCAGGCGCGTCGCTGGGGCTGTACGGGTTAAGAATGCATTCGACTTAACAGGGAACCAGTTTGGGACGGAGTCGATGTAATGCTGAAGTGCTGATGGCGGAGAATCGGAGATTCACCCCTCCCCTCGGCTGAGTGCAGGATGCTGAACTCGTGTACTGTACGAGGGTTCAAGGACCACAGAAAGACGTGTAATTACCCCCCATACGCCAGGATACGGTAGGCCGAAGAGACCTAAAGGCAAACCAGGCCGGTACCGGTATCACGCGGGATTGGGATTATGAGAATGAGAGGAATTGGGTGGATACAGAAAGCAAGATTCGAGTCCTACTCCTAGGTTAAGAGACTGTCCCAGTACGGTAATAGGTTGGTCCCAGGTTAATGGTATATAGATAATTAGATACTGTACCAATGTCACGAGTTTGTAAACAGTAAATGTTCCATATATTAATATCAAGCTTAAGATTACTGCAATATGTTTGTATCTATCATCCCGTACCTATTTGGATCTAAATGTGTTGTCAGGATGGTAAATCGGAGCCGTCAGTATTAAATTGGTCTAAGAGTAGTACCAGTAGCCTAACCGAGAGTTAAAGTCTTGTCAACCAACCTTGAAGGTGAAGTTCTTGATTGGTCTGTGCTAGCCTCCGATTTATCCTACTGTCGCAATGTACCTGAATAATGAACATGAGTCACGATTGCATAAAGAATAAGAAAACCATGGGGACGGCCAGTTCACCTGAAGGTGGGCGATCAAATAATTCGAATGAATTACCGTTCCCAAAAACATCCTTATGTGATATCTAGCAAGTAGAGAACATGCTAGGTCTCATTTTTTTTTTTTGTGGTTCTTTGGTCTTATCATCGCAGCCCTTCCCCTTCCTCGAAGGATGTTGGATGTGGGTCAACCAAACAGGGTTGTCCTCTCGTTAATTAGAATGCAATAACGGGTTTGTCGTCATCTCTTCCTTTCTATCCTTTAGTTTCTATTTTCCACCTTCGCAGCTTAATCCTTCTTTTTCTCTCTCCCTCTGTCTCTTGTTCGCAGAAGAAGGGATAGTGAAGACTGATACCCCCCCCCCCCCCTCCCCCCCCCTTACAACCTGGTCCAGAGAGATTTCACCCACGAATGATCAAGGAGGTGAAGGAAGTAATTGCATATCCACTAAGCATAATTTTCACTTTATCCCTTAGAACGCAGACATTACTAACAGACTGGAGAACGGCAAATATTACAATCATCTATAAAAAAGGAGATAGGAGTGATCCTGGAAATTATAGGCCTGTGAGCTTGACCTGTGTCATATGCAAGATGATGGAGACCATTATTAGAGAGAAGATTCTTGGACACTTGAAAGAATACAAATTAATTAGTAACAGACAGTACGGGTTTATGGCTGGGCGTTCGACGGTGCTTCAACTGATTACAGTGCTTGACAAAGGGACTTGGATCATGGATGAAGGTGGAGCTGTTGACGTAGCATACTGTGATTTCATGAAAGCTTTCGACAAAGTACCACATCGGAGATTAGTAGAAAAACTTAAAGGCTGTAACATCGGGGGCAACATCTTAAAATGGATATCTGCATTTCTTAGCGAAAGGAAGCAGCGAGTGACTGTCAACGGTGCAGAGTCAGTTTGAAAAGAGGTGATCAGTGGAGTACCCCAGGGATCAGTGCTGGGCCCGCTGCTGTTTATAGTATACATAAATGATTTACCGGAATCTACATTACATAGTGAGATATTTCTATATGCTGATGATACGAAAGTGTTCAGAAAAATACATGAGAGGGAATTTAAGACTCTGATAAGCTACAAGAGGATCTTAATAGAATCGGGGAATGGTTGGAAAAATAGTTGCTGAAATTTCGTCCAAAGAAATGTAATGCTATGAGGATAGGAAAGTCA
Organism: Paralithodes platypus; assembly: GCA_032716605.1. Lineage (NCBI taxonomy): Eukaryota > Metazoa > Arthropoda > Malacostraca > Decapoda > Lithodidae > Paralithodes > Paralithodes platypus. The sequence continues at coordinate 54,280,605 of CM064521.1, forward strand.
AATATTGAAAAAGCTAAATACACCATGAATGGAGAGCTAAATGATATCAAAGTGGAGAAGGACCTGGGGGTGATGATTGACAATGAACTGAAGTTTACAGAACATATGGCGGAAAAAATCAACAAAAGTAACAGGATAGTTGGGCTCATCCGAAGGACTTTCACTGCACTAGACGAGTCAATATTCAAGGCGCTGTTTGTGGCACTAGTTCATCCACACCTTGAATATGCAAATCAAGCTTGGTGCCCATATAAGAACAAAAATATTGAAGCAGTTGAAGCAGTACAGAGACGAGCAACCAAATTAGTGCCAGGTTTGAAGGATCTATCATATCAGGAAAGATTGATGAAGTTACACCTTCCCTTGTACACACCCTTGCATATAGAAGATCGAGAGGTGATATGATAGAGAGCTAAAAGTTGGTTAATGGAGTGCACGATAGTGATGTGTGCGAGGGACTATTGGAAATTAATAATGATTCGATGACAAGAGGACACAGTAAAAAGATTTACAAACAACGGCCAAGACTAGACCTCAGAAAATATACTTTTTGCAACAGGATAGTGGATAACTGGAACAATCTCCCAGAGTCAGTTATATGTGCCAATACAGTGTGTGAATTTGAAAAGAAATTGGATGAATTTTGGAAATACCAGGAACATAGATTTGATTATACGAAAGTAATAAACAGACGCCTTGATATAAATAGCCAACTGACCACAAGAACCTTAATAGATAATAGTAATCTAGAGCTGGAGTCACAGGCTCTTTAGCCTCTTCCGGAGTCTTCTGTGAGTATCTGTGAGTATGTGTAGACAGCAATAATAGATTTCTTTAGTCACTCATAAATATAAAGTTTTCTAATTGTATGTACGTTTTCTTTTTTGGTATCGCATGACTAACTATAATATTTTGGCATAATTGAAGATTCCATTCCATACATTTATTACCAGACGACCTAATCCTTAATGAGGTGGCCACTAACAAACCTCCTCCAGGTGGTCCTCTCCCCTGCCAAAACTCATCCCTCCCCTCAGCCAGAGTCTTGTAGATATGAGAGTTCGGCCAGGCTCCCAGCTGGAGCGGTTGTGCAACAATCTGTTAGTCAGCGATCACTTCCATGTTACTTTGTATATAATAGCCATTGTACATTATAAGTTATATATTTGAGGTTACCGTGCTATAATATGTGTACTATTTGATACAGTGAATAGTAAGTATATATATTAGCAGTTGCCTTAAGCTCAGAACTGAATTTTGTTATTGAGTCTATTTTTGTACTTAAGTTCTGTACCTCTCATATACATGAATTATTATTGTTGTTTTAGTATTTATATATTCCTTCCAACAATACTTGTATTAACCCATACAGTACCGGTGACAAACTTTTCGTTATATACTGTATATACATATATACATATGAGTAAGATGGCGGGAGGGATAATAATAATAATAATAATAATAGTTCTTAAAGCTAGCGCATGCTAAGCTAGCTAAGGATAGCTCAATAAAGCCGATTAGGCGTATTTCCATTGGGGTCTTGTACTACTACCCCATCCCTTTGCTCATGAGGGATGGTAACGACTCGGTGCTTGTGAAAAATCTTTAATGCGCCGAGCGTGGGCGCGAACCCGGGCCTTCTGGGTGGAAGTCCGAGAAGCTAGTCACTATACCAAGCGAGCCGCTGAAGGGTGCGGGCATAGCCCTCTCTCTATGTATCATCCTTCTCAACATCCAGAGGGGCTGTGCTGATATACAGGTGCAGAGGGGACCGGTAGTGTACCAGGTCAACACTAAACAAGTATTGAGGGACCTCGTCACACAGAAATCACACACGAGTGAAATTTCTGTCACCATTCCTGCCTGGTCTATTTCATATATCGGGAAGACGCCGAGGCTTGGTAAATACTCTGGCACAACCTCGATACAACACCTATTGTGCTACACTCTAATTAGCTGCGGAGATGTAGAGACCAACCCCGGCCCTAGTTCAACGTTGAAGAAACCTCACCACCAAACAAGTAAGGCAGACACCGACATTTCAACAGTCCCTAGCAGTAAAATTCGTTATAACAAACTGGGCCAGCAGGCACCCAAGTCTCCCGTCACGCTCCAACTAACTCATAACCAAGACCGCAGGGCAACCGCCAGCACAGTGCCAACATTCTACCTACTCAACATTACCCTCAACTGTATCATCACTACCACAGATATCGGTGACCCAAGTAACACAATATGCAACCAGAACACCCAAACAAGCAGGAAGCTCTAGCAAACACATCGACAATGAAGTAACAGCAAAGAACAAGATAGACAACAAGAGAAACCAACCCAGTGGGGTGGGAGGGGGGCAAGGGGGAGCCACAATCTGTCCTCATCTCACGCGCTCACACACCATCAGCCGCTCACGGCGCACAGCTGATCACCACACCGCCAGACGTACGATGAACAGTAACAGGAAAATATGTATAGTGTGCGATATTGGATTCAACAAAAGGAGTACAACGTCACAATGTAGTAGTTGTAATGAAACAGTACACGATCGATGTACTTACGTTACTAGCAGAAAAGAAGTGGAATGCGATAAATGTAGGGAAATAGCTATTAAGGGTCCTAAAATAATTTGTGAAATATGTGAATCACTCATAACAAGAAAACAAAGGATCATAAACTGTGTTAAGTGTAAAACTGTAGCTCACATGAAGTGCATCTCTAAGAAGACCAACAGTGAAGAACGGGAATTCCTATGCAACATATGTGCCTTGCATTCATTACCGAATTTTAATGTAAATGAACCAATTAGTATTAACAACTCAGAATCCAGCCAGGACACATTCAAAATCAAAGATGAATACAGAGTGTTCACCAACAAAGGGCTCCATCTTATCCACATTAACGCCAGATCAATGTACCATAAATTGTCAGAATTAAACTTGTTAGCTAATAAGGCCAAAGCTTCAATAATTGCAATCACAGAAACCTGGCTGGATTCAAGTATAAACGATGGTGAAATAAATATTCAAGGTTTCAATATGGTTAGGAATGATCGCAATAGGCATGGGGGAGGAGTTTGTCTGTATGTAAAAAACAACCTCACACACACAACCAGGACCGACCTCCATGTAGAAAATCACGAAGCTCTGTGGATCGATCTACACCTGCCGAGGACAAGACCCATCACAATTGGGGTATTTGTTTGTTTGTTTTGTAGATGTTTAGGTGACAATCACCACGGTCGATCTGGGGATCCGCCGCTGATGAGCTCGTCCTGGAATCTTTACGACTCTGAATCTTACGATTCTGTACAGGACTGAACATGCCATTTTTATCGGCAATAGCTCAGAGAAGAGTGTTGAGAGGGGAGAAGGGGTGTTGGAGAGAGAGGAAGGTGTTGGAGTGGCTTTGTTATGTGTGTTTTGTCTGTATACGTCGTCAGGATGTCCCCTGACTGGGTGCAAGCATGTGAAACATGCTAGGACGTACTACCGCACCCACTAAATGTCCGCCGTGGCAGGGATTCGATCCCTGGTCTTTCAGATTCACACGCGAGCATGCTCACCACTTGACCACCATGGCCCCGAGGCCACCAGATGGCCAGATGGCCATGGTATGCTATAGGCCACCAGACGACACACAATTCTTGACCAAATTTGAACGAACGTTGTCATCGCTAGACCCTCGGAATGAATCCATCATACTAGGGGATTTTAACCTATGTTATAAACAACGAAATGATAGGCTTGTACGAGAATATAGGCATATACTGACAATGCACAATCACAAACAACTCATCACAACCCCCACACGTATCTCTGAGAACACTGCCACAATAATAGACCACATAAACTGTAACAGAGAGGACAAAATATCCCAATCAGGGGTTATACAGACTGGGATAAGTGATCACTTCGTCACATATTGCACACGAAAAATCACAAAAATTACCCTAGAGAATCACAAGATTATCAAAACAAGGTCACTCAGAAACTACAATAAAGAAACATTTCTGGACATTTTATGGAATACAGACTGGTCTCCAGTGTTTGGAAGTACAAACGTTAATGACGCATGGGTTGGCTTCAGAACCATCATCACAAACATTCTAGACGAAATAGCTCCTCTGAAAGACATACGAATTAAAGCAAGGTCAGACCCATGGATCAACAATGACATACTACACCATCTGGAACACATAGACAATCTGTTAAAAAGGCTAGCGAAACATAGACAGGATCAAGGTCTGAAACATGAGTTCAACAGGGCCAGGAATAAACTAAGTAGGAAAATAAAATCAGCGAAAACTAATTATTTTCACAATAAGGCAGAGGAATATCAGAATAACCCTAAGAAACTATGGAGGCACCTAACAACAACAGGCTACAGCAACAAGACAAGGGATTCGTCTAACACTAATATTGCTCTCACCATTAATGATCAGATTTGCCACGATAAACGACAAATTTCAACCTACTTCAACTCCTTCTTCACCTCCATAGCAAACACACTTGCACAGAACCTACCTCAACCTCTCAATAAATACACGACAACAACGGCCACCTTTCGAAATTTCTACAGAGATAAAAACATACACCCAAACACATTTGGATTGCAAAATGTTACACCAAAATACACTTTTGACGAGCTGTCTAACCTAAATGTACATAAAAGCACAGGACCAGACAAAATTCCTGCCAAATTTCTACGAGATGGAGCCATTGGTATAGCAGGCCCCCTAACCCACATCATCAACTTGTCAATTAATACCAACACTGTACCTGCTGAACTGAAGGAAGCTATTGTAACCCCTCTATTCAAGAAAGGAAATAAACTAGAAGTTGGTAACTACAGACCAGTTAGCATATTATGTATTGTATCTAAAATCCTTGAAAGAGCGGTATACACCCAAATTGAACACTACCTCAAACAAAATTATCTATTCTATAAGTTTCAATCAGGTTTCAGATGCATGTACTCGACAGACTCCTGTCTCATCCACTTAACGGATCACATTCGTAAAGAAATGTCTAAAGGTAACTACACCGGTATGGTTCTTCTTGATCTACAAAAGGCGTTTGACACAGTAGACCATGATATCCTATGTAATAAACTACAAGCAATGGGCATAGGATCTGTGAACTGGTTTAAATCTTATCTTAGTGGTAGAACCCAAAGAGTCAAAATTGACGATAATATATCTGATCCTATGCCAATTAACTGTGGGGTCCCGCAGGGAAGCATCCTTGGTCCCTTACTCTTTCTCTGTTATGTGAACGACATGGAACTGAGCGTCTCATGTAAATTATAACTGTATGCAGATGACAGCGTGCTCCTGGTTTCAGGAAAAGACCCAATAAGTATTGCCGCTTCACTTTCCAAAGAACTAGAATCATTTAGTGAATGGCTAGTGGACAATAGACTATCTCTTCACCTGGGCAAGACGGAAGCCATCTTATGTGGAACAAAACGCAAACTGAAAGACATTGTGGGCTTCTCGGTCAACTGTAATGATATTCCTATAACAACAGTGTCACAAGTTAAATATCTCGGACTAAAACTGGACACGAGTTTGTCAGGTGAAACAATTTTGGAATCTATCCTGAGTAAGTGTAGAGCACGTATAAAATACCTGTATAGACAGGTGGGATTCTTGCCCGCGGCGACCAAAAAGACCCTCTGCCAAGCGCTTGTTCAATGTCATTTTGACTATTCTGTGTCATCCTGGTACTCTGCATCATCTAAATCAGCACAGCACAAACTTCAGGTCACTCAAAATAAAATGGTTAGGTTCATGCTGAACCTAAGACCCAGATCACATGTTGGCCAGGAACAACTTCAGTCACTAGGTATGCTCAATGTCGCTGACAGGGCCAAACAAATCAGGCTCACTAATGCCTTCAAAATTTTCTATGACAGAGCTCCAGAGTACCTAAAGAATGATTTTGTTAAAGCAAATGAGAGGAGTGGACATAATACAAGAAACAGGATGTTTAATTTTAAGGTCCCGAGAATCCAAGGACAGGGTAAGCAAACATTCTTCTTCACCGCCATCAAAGACTGGAACGACCTACCCCAGTCAGTCCGTGAAAAGAGAACACTGTATTCCTTCAGACGTAGCCTGAAGGAACACCTGAACCGGACAGCTGCGAGAAGGGAGCACCAAGCTTATGTCTACTACTAAATGCGACATAAGAGATAGACAAACCAAACTGAAATTATTACTGATTACGGATTACTGATATTTACTATAGGATGTAAGGTATCTTAAAATAACCCCCTAGAAATACTTTCTCTAAAGTATCTATTTCTTTATCCTCCCCATTTTCCCCAGCTAACCTAATCCCACAAGGACCCCAATGGAAATACGCCTAACGGCCTTATTGGGCTATCCTTAGTTGGAATTATGCAAGGCTGGTACATGTCATATTTGTAACAAACTATGTGGTACCAACTCTGTAAATTGCTAACTGAATAAATATTATTATTATTATTATTTTTATTATTATTATATTCTGGTAACTATTAGATGATATTATTATGGTTAGAAAGAACGTCTACCAATAAAAAGGTTACATACTAGTCTAGTTCAGTCAGTGACAGGAGAAGGTTGTGTTAACCTGAGCTCCTGCCCGGACCACTTACCAGTGACCTTTAGTGACCATTACACCTACCTGTGTTTGGGGGCAGTGCACTCGTGTTATATAACAGTGTTATAGCTCAGTTTTTAGCTGTTAGTTCACTTGTTTTTGTTTTTCTGTACTTAGTTTCTTGCTCCTCGCTAAGCTTATTGGGATCATGGCAGGTATGGAGTGCGAGTCTCTAACTGATCTGCATCATCTTATTCTCCAGGTAAGAGAGGAGATGGTTGTGGTGAAGGAAGAGGTCTTGGCTCTAAGGGAGGTTAATGTTAAACTTCAGAGGGAAGTGGATTTGATTAAAGACGAAAATCTAGCTTTCAAGCTTAGCCAAGAGGAAATCAAATCAAGTAAGGGGAAAAGGGAGGAAGTTGATGAACAATTGTATTCATGGCAGGTTGTTAAAAATACGGGTGGGAAAGTCACACTCAAGAAGCAGGATAGTAGAATAGGTATGAGTGTGACAAATACATTCTCTCCTTTGCGAGACGAATGTGAGGGAAAAGATAGTCAGGATAAGGGAGGGATAACCGAAGTGCCTGCCGCCGACTCCGCTCCAACCTCTGACGCTGTGCTACCTACCACCACCACCACCACCAAGGTAGCTTCTGCCACCACCGGGGGTTCTCCAACTGCAGCTGCTGGATCCTCCCGAGGGAAAGGTAAGTCTGTGTCCCGAGAAGGTAAGTCTGTGTCGATTGTGGGCGACTCCATGGTAAGACATTTAGTTAGGGCTACCCGCACTAAACTTAGGAAGGTTGTGTGTCTGCCTGGCCATGGAGTTGGGAGGGTTTTAGAGAAGATGGACCACATCTTGGAAGATAGTGGAGATAACCCCATTATCTGTCTCAGTGCCGGGAGTAACGATGTTGGTAAGGGTAGAAGTGAGGAACTGCTGCAGCAGTATCGGGATGTGTTAGATAAAGTTAGGATGAAGGGAGGGATCCCTGTAGTACATTGTATCCTACCCAGAAGAGGAGTTCCCAAGGAATGGACATCCAGGGCGATTGGTGTCAATTGCCGTTTGGAGAAATATTGCAAAGAAAAAGCAATACCATTCATTGATAACTGGGATAGTTTCTATGGGAGAGATGGGATGTACGCAAGGGATGGGGTTCATCTTTCACGGTTAGGGGTTTCTACATTAGCTAGTTCTTTAGATAGGGTGGTTGTGGGGTTTTGAACAGCATTATTGAGAGTGTAAATGAGAGGTTAAATGGAACAATTTTAGCGTCAGGCGAAAGCGATAAGGATATTCAGTCTCATGCTAAAAATGATGACTATAATGCAAATGATAGTAGTGATGGTGCAACGGAAGATGGAAATGTCGCTAAAAACAAAGGTAAATTAGGTATAAAGAAAAGAAGTAAATTGAGAGTATATTACACAAACTCTAGGAGTCTATGTAACAAAATGAACGAACTTAGAGCCCTTGTTAGCAAAGAAAATATAGACATAATAGCGCTAACTGAAACGTGGATTAATACAGAAACCAGGCATTTTTTAGCAGAATTTGATATACCAGGATATAGTTTGTTTAAATATGACCGAACAAGTAAGAGGGGTGGCGGTATAGCAGTGTTTGTCAGGAGTACATTAAAAAGATGTATTAAATCAGGTATTAGACTAAATAACGATAATGAAAGTGTTTTGGTAGAGGTTAACGAAGGTAGTGAGACCATAGTTATTGGAGTTATGTATAGACCGCCAAATATGAGTAGAAATGACGGAACGTCATTATGGGAGGAAATTAAAATGGCATCAAGGTTTAGCAATGTGTGCATTATGGGGGATTTAAATTTTCCGAATATAGATTGGCAGCATCAAATAGGAGACTCTGATTCTGAGGAGTTTATAGAGGTAGTACAAGATAGTTTTTTATTTCAATTCATAGATACGCCGACTAGAGGTAATAATATTCTCGATTTAGTTTTCAGTAACAATGAACATATGGTAAATAATGTAGAGATAGGGGACCACCTAGGAAATAGTGACCACAATTCTGTGTATTTTAATATACAATGGAAAGGTAATACCAGAGAGAATACAACATTAATACCTGACTTTAGAAAAGCCAATTATGGTGGGTTAAGAAGAGCCCTATTAGCGGACCCTATGGTCAAACAATTAAGTCGATCCAGGTGTCCAAATGAGTGTACCCCTTCTCAGGCACATGTCATCTTAAGTCAGGAAGAGACGTCAACCTTGGTAGATACATACGATAATTTTATCAAGTCAGTATTCAATGCACAAAATAAATACATCCCCAAAAGAAAATTTAGATCAACACAGAACCAACCCAAATGGATGAATAATAGACTATTAGATCTTCTAGGACAAAAGAGAGGAATATATAGAAAAATTAGAAAAGGCGAAATTCACCTACTTGCTTACTATCAGAATCTATCAAGACAGGTAAAAAGGATATTAGGAAAGAAAAAAGAAATTATGAAATTAAGGTTGCCAATGACGCAAAAAATAATCCTAAAGCTTTTTACCAACTATATAAATCCAAGGTTAGAGATGTAATTGGTCCCCTTAAAACTTCGATAGGAGAAATGACAGAAAATGATTTAGAAATGTGCAGTACATTAAATAGTCAATTTCTTTCCGTTTTCACTAATGAAAATTTGTCACAGTTTTCAGAAGTCCGTAAGGTATATAGCGATAGTATAGAAAATAGGTTAAGTACGGTTACTATAAGTAGAAATGATGTGCTTAAGGAAATTGACAGACTGAAACCTCATAAATCGCCTGGTCCTGATGAGGTATATGCTAGAGTATTAAAAGAATGTAGGGATGAGTTAAGTTACCCATTAACATTTTTATTTAACAAGTCATTGGAGACAGGTATAGTTCCAGAAGCTTGGAAGCTTGCAAACGTAGTTCCGATCTTCAAAAAAGGTGACAAATCAATAGCATCCAATTACCGTCCCATTAGTCTTACATCAATCATAGGAAAGCTACTAGAGTCAATTATTGCTAGTAAAATTAGAAACCACTTAGATACATTTAATTTAATAAATTCTTCTCAGCATGGATTCACTCAGGGACGTTCTTGCCTTACTAATTTGCTTAGTTTTTTCTCAGAGGTATATGAAGCAGTAGATAATGACAAGTCATATGATATAATATATTTAGATTTCAGTAAAGCTTTCGACAGAGTCCCCCATGAGAGATTGATGAGAAAGGTTGAGGTGCATGGAATAGGTGGGGCGTTGTTGGGATGGATTAGGTCATGGCTAATTGGTAGGAAGCAGAGAGTCAGCATAAATGGTACGAAGTCAGAATGGGGAGCAGTCAAAAGTGGTGTCCCCCAGGGATCTGTATTAGGTCCTCTGTTGTTTGTTATATACATAAATGACCTTGATTTAGGTATAACTAGTAGGATAAGTAAATTTGCAGACGATACCAAAATGGGGAGAACAATTGATTCAGATAGAGATATAGAGTGCCTCCAAAGGGATCTAGATACCTTACACGAATGGTCAGTAAATTGGCAGATGAAGTTTAACATTGACAAATGCAAGGTATTAAAGATAGGGAAGATGCATACAAATGTTAAATATAAACTAGCTAATGTGGAATTAGAAAACTCGAATTGTGAGAGAGATCTAGGTGTGTTTGTTAGCAATGATTTGAAGCCTAGACAACAGTGTATAAGCGTTCGAAACAAGGCAAACAGGATTCTCGGGTTCATCTCAAGGAGTGTGAGTAACAGAACTGCTGATGTTATCTTAAAACTTTACTTGTCATTAGTGAGACCCCATATGGATTATGCTGTTCAATTTTGGTGTCCTTATTACAGAATGGACATTGGGAGGTTTGACGTACCTCCCAACCTACCAAATAGGAAAACCTACTATTTGGTAGTAGTCTTGGAAAATCCAACGTCAAGGCTATTAACCTAATTGCAATGACGACTTGTCTATTTTGACTGCTATGTCGTCATTCCAACCGCGGTTAAAAAGAAAATGTCTAGAGTCTACTCCTTATCTTGCTCTAGGAGACGTTGTACATTAACCAAAACTACCACCGAAGGTGAAAAAGCATAGAAGAGAAGAAAAAGGGGTTTACCTTAGTTACCGCTTAAGGCCCATCCCGTGTTCCGTCATGTGCAGATCCCTGTCGAACGTGCGCATGAGCGACCCTCTCTTGTCATCACATCTCACGTCAGCAGAAGAACGCGGATGGGCAGGGGTCCGGCGTGAGGGAGGGTATTATGTACGTTGGATTTTCCAAGACTACTACCAAATAGTAGGTTTTCCTATTTGGTAGGTTGGGAGGTACGTCAAACCTCCCAATTTGTTAGTAGTCTTGGCAAATCCAACGTAAAGGCTGCATAACAAATAGGAGGAGGACATCCAAGCCCAACCTACCAAAAAAAACAATGCATAAAACAAAATTACGAATGACAAAGACACAATTTAAACAAGAGAGTTTAATAAGAGAGTGAAAAACTGAGGAGTAGCTAAAAAGAACAGTTTTAACACATGCCCGTCATTCATAGTAATGCAAAAACATAGACTTGTCTGAAACCAAAAAGGTACTGTACCCAAAATCCCTTTTCTTCAAAAACCAACAAAAACACTGAACACAAGAACAAAACACAATTTTCAATGTGGCAAAAACACTTATGTACTGGAAAAATACATAATCCCAAACTTGCAATCCAGTGTTGCAAACCCATACACCCCCCCCCCCCCCTTTGTCAAAAAAACAAAGGAAAAGAACGAGGGACAAGGGGGGAAGACCAGGGATCTTCGCCAGAGCACCAGGAAACACGACCCCCGAGAGCAATCACCGGCCGAGGGGGTCGAACACTGGACACGGAGAGGTAGGAGGAGATGAAGGAATTGATAGAAGACCACAAAACCGCTGAGGCGAAGGCAGGGAAGGATCGACGTGGCAGGAACCGGAAGGAGGCAGCAAAGGATCTGACATCGCGCGCAGAACCCCTACAAACAGGGTGACGGGCACGAACGGTCCGACAAACGTGGCGGCCCAGCTGCACCTGCTAGAGCCTCCCACCTGTCCGAGGAGACACCCACACAGCAGTACCCGAAGGCGGCGCCACAGACGCAACAGAGGAGTGCAAGGCTGACACCGGGCACAACACATGGCGAGGATGCCCACGCCGTAAAGCCTGGACGGCGAAAGGCTGGAAAACGGGGGCCTCCCTCCTATGCGTGGTAACAAAAGGTGGGGAGGAGGCGAACGAGACGCCATGCAAGGACGGGGAGAATCGCACGCAGTCCCGGAGCCGTGACAATGCCGCTAGTGCAGACACCCGATCCCCAGTGGCCAGAGCGACAAGGAAGAGTGGACGCCCGAGCAACGGAACCGGCGTAGCGGCCCTTGTATACGTGGGGGAAGCCAGAAGGACCAGAGCCCGCCCCAGATCCCACAGCGGAGGGACCTGGCGCGGAGGCGGTCGATCCCGGAAGGCAGCCGTCAGGAAGGAATCCAGCACCTGTGGCGGAACGACCAGCCCAGCGACGGACCCAAAGAACCCCCCGGACGGCAGACAAGTGGGTACGTATAGCGTCGACTGGAAAGCGACGTGTACGGAAGAGGTGAAACAAGGAGTGTAGGACGAGGGAAGGAGAGCCAACTGGTAGGCGAGTGGCCTGTAGCCACCTAGTAAAAAACCTCCAGCGGGACCCGTAAGTCCCCCAAGGAGAAGACGGCCAGGAACGCTGCAGGAAGTCAGTCAGGGCCTGGCCGGGGACCGGGAGCCACCGTGCCTCATGAACAAGCACGATGCGAAGGCCAAAGAGGTCCGCAGGACCAAGTGGAAGCCGGAGACAGGTAGAGGGACCGGACTCGGGCACCACCGCGGCAACCGGGCGGACCAAGTCCGTGCCGGCCACAGAGGCGCGAGGAGCCAGACGCAGCCGTGGTACAGCCGCAGCTTCGCGAGGACTGGGCACATCAACAGCGCGTCTGGTGGCGGAAAGATGGATATCGACCGCCACCTGTACCAGGCGACCATGAAAGCGTCCGGACCCCCCCCGGAGCGCGAGGCCGGAGGGAGAGGTCCAGAGGCAACTGGCGCGGCACCCCCGATGCGAACAAGGCGACCTCCGGAACACCTCAGGAAGCCGCGAGGTCGGCGAACACAGTCCGTTTCAACGCCCATTCTACAAGAACGCCCTGCCCTCTCGACAGGGCGGCCGCCCAAAGGGTGGCAGGCCCGGGCAGGGAGGAGGCATGCAAGGAGAAGGGGTGTCGGTCCGCGAGGAAGAACAACTCCACCGAGACCCCCAATAGAGTCAACGACCTGGAGGACCCCCGCATAAGGAAACAGGGGACAGCTTGTCTGAGTGTCCAACCCGAAGGCCACCGACTTACCCCGAAGGGCCAGCGCGTGGTCCCGCAGGAAGAACAAAGGAACCAACAATCCGAGGGCATAGACGGGTAAGAGGAGGGAGACCCACCCATCTGCCGGGAAGTGGACGTCCCAGGTTCGATTGGGAACCTCACCCAACCTCGCTCGACGTATCTGTGGTTACCCAGACCGTCGGCGGGGGGGGGCGGTCCAGGGCACAGCCGCAGAGAGCGAGCCCCGAGCAACCCAGCGACCGAAGCGTCGGCGAACGGTACGCGGGAGTGGCAGGAGCCGATCCATAGGGGCAACGGAAACACCGCGGTGCCCATGAGGAGGAGGCGGCGTAGCCAGAGGCTCCCTAAGGGAAGGGGCAGAGCGGCCCAATGCAGCGAACCCACGAACGAGTCCCAGAGCCACCCCGGGAGGGAGACCGAGTGCAACACGGCGAGGACCGTCCACCGAAGGTGCACCGCGGCCGGCAGACCCCGGGTCACCGTAGCGCCGGACAAAACCCATGCGAGACCGACCCATGGCACGACACGCGACGGAGTCAAGCGTGACTTGGGAACATCGAAGGGGAACCCTAACCGTGCGATGTTGCGAACGACTGTGAGGGCGTCGCCAATGCACAGGCCTAGGGCGTCGGAAACTACCAACCAAACGGCCAAGGAAAACAGGAGTTGGAGCCCGCTCCTGAGGAGAGGACCCAGAGCCTGCCCCACCAGTGCGGAGAAGATCTGCGGCGCGATGTGGAGACCGAAGGGAAGGCCGTCGAACAGGAACACACAATCGGAAGTCCGAACGGCCAAGAATCGCTGGAAGCGAGGATGGAGAGGAACGAGCCAAGACACATCCTGGAGGGCCAGCGACACTACCCACGACAGAGGGCACAGGGCCAGGCGTACCAGGGGTACCGGCAGCATCCAAAACCGTGTGTGCACGATGTGCCCGTTGAGGGCCGACAGATCCACCACCGGTCGCATCGCGTCTTAGGTCGGCGACGGAACCAGAAAGACACGGGAGAGGAAAACCAGGTGACCGGCGGTCAACTCCCTCGACGGTACCCAGCTCGGGCATGGAAGTGAACACGTGGGCCACCTCTGAAGAGATGGGCCGTTGTCGGTGACAAGAGCGGAGTGGGGGTCTGGACGTCCACCTCCAGATGAGACCCCTCCGCGCAACCCGCCGCACCCAACGTCCCTCGCGGCTACCGAGGGGCGCAAGGGCTAAAACAACCCGAGGGAGCACCCGAGAGGAGGGGAGCGACCCGGTACGCCCAGGCGAGAAGGAGAACAAGGAGGCCGACCCAGAGAACTACACATTGTGTTGACGTGGAGGTACCCCCGGTACGGGCCGTGCGGGCATGAGCGCCACGTTGACCTCCTCTACCCCCGCCCCCCCCAACCCCAGGCCGGCGCGGGGCTGACCCCTTCGAAGGGCGGCCGGAAGTGGAAGGCCGGCCAGCCCCGACACAGAGGGGATGAAAGGGGCAAAAACAGAAGTGCGAGGCGGAACCGATGCACTGTCCAGCAACGTCCCAGTCCTGCGCCCGTGCAAGGCGGCAGCACTTGCAGCAGCACCCCGAAGAGGACCGGCAGAAGGATGGGACTGAAAAGACCCCGCGCGCGGCACAGCGCGTCGGTGCGTGACGTAAGCAGGGTCCGTAACGACACAGCGCGGCGTCGTGTGGCGGAAGCAGGGGCCGCCGACAGAGAAGCGTAGCATTCCCAAGCATCCTGCGTAAAAAAAAACAACGTATATAGCGCAGAGTACAACAAACCCTGACGAATAACCAAGGGGGCCGGCCGGCAGAACGAAGACCGTACCGTCGTGCGGTGCCGAGTTGCCGCGCACAAAACCGCCTTCAGCTCGGGAACCAAAGACACCGCGAGCCGAAGGTGGACCCGCTGAATGCGGTCCAAACCCTCGCGAAGATCGCCTGGCGCAGACGCCTCGAAAAACCGCAGGTGGTGAACAGACGTCTGGAGGGAACCTAAAGACAAGACAATAAGTCCGTCACCCTCTGTCGCAAGGGAAAAACCTTGGCGACAGAGGGCTGATCCGGGGGAGAGAAGAACGGGGTAGCAATAGAACCAAGTTCAAGAACGGGCGCGCTCATCCAGGACCAGAACGCGCCGTCCAACCCGCCGACAGACACAAGAGGAGGCAAAATCAGGGACGACTCCGGGGGAGGGACGGAAGGAGAGCCGTCGACGGATCAGTCTGTGAAGTCGAAGGCCCCAGCAAACCAGGCCTCCAATGGGAGAGGGTGACCGAGCATGATGGCTAAGCCTGGCGTACCGGTGTCGCACAAACCTGTCCCATAGGAGGACAGACCCGTCAACACAGCCAGGGACTGAACAGCCGGAAGGATGTCAGGGCGGCTGAAGTCTGACCAGAGCGTAGGCCTGCAGAAGGGAGGGGGACCGTAGCAGGGGTAGGTAGGGTGAGGCGCGGAGGGTGAGTCACCGCCAAGAAGGGCGAGAAGAGGGAGTCTTCCATTGACTCCAAGCGCCCGTCGAAGCGTGACACAACCCCGCCCTGCATAGCCGACAATCGATCCGAGAGAGGCTACCCCCCCCCCCCCAGATTGGGCGGCCCGCAGGGGCGAGCGTAAGCGGGAGCGAGACCCACGACACGAACCAGCAGCGTCGCGGCCCAAGGAAGGCGAGCGACGACGGTTGTGTCGCCGTTGAGGGACTCGTCCCCGATCACGAACGGCCGAGGGGGAAACATCACCATTCCCCTCTTCCAGCGACACATCAGCTCCTGAGAAAGGGGACCCCAAAACCTCGCGAAACCCCACCGAGGCAAGAGGAGGGGTACCCCCCTGGCGAGACGGTAAGTGAAGGTCAGGAAGAGAAGAATGAGGAAGAGCAGGACAACGGGAGTGGGAAGGCTGGCCGGGTGAAAGGAGGCCAGGAGCCGCGGGGGGAAACAGAGCAAGGATCCCCGGGGCTGAGATAACAGGGCGGCCCGACACCGAGGCGGAGGAGGGAGGGACCACCACCGTGGGACGAGACCGTGAAGGAAGAATAGGCACTGAAGCAGGTGAAGTAGGAGAAGCAACGACATCCAGGCGGACCCTCCTGGACAGTGTAGGAGGAGGGAGCAGAGGGCCAGCTACAGCATGAACAACCGCGCGCGGAGAGGACAACGTAAGAGGAAGTCGTCTGGGCTGGGGAAGCGGGCGGAAGGGAGTAGAGCCCCTATCCGTAGAGGCCAGGGGAGGGCGCACAGGGGCAGAGCCGCTAACCCCGGCCTCAGGGCGAGAACCATGACGAGGGCGATGGGCGTCGTCAAGGCGATCAGGAGGACGACGAGGCGAGCGAGAGCGTGGACGGAGCCGGGGAACCCCCCGACGATGGGACGACCGGCTGCGGGACCCAGGGGAGAGGGCCCGAGCAGGGAGAGGGCCAGGTGAACGGCCTTCAGTCGGGTCAGGGAGACGCGGATCCGGTCGGCAACAAAGGCCGGGGAACGGTGGCCCACAGTCCTAATGTGGCGGGAGACCATCGTCCACACCGACGGAAGGGAAGCAGAGGCCACAGCCGCCGCCGAGGAACCAGGGCCATGGAGCAGCACAACCACCAGGGCCAGACACGTGCCACACAGAGCAGGGAGGTAGGCCGTAGATGACACACAGAGCGAGTGGCGCAAGCAGGACTTGTGCCTCTCCAAGCACGGGGAGCGACAACCAAGGCGAAAGCAAGGCAGCCTACCTGCACTAGAAGAACACACACCATAATCAGCACGTCGAAGGAGTAAGTGGAGAGAATGTCCAAGAAGAACCAGGGAAGGAGCATGGGGAAACAGGAACACACATGCAAACAGGTATCCGTACTCACCCTAAACTGGGAGCACAGAGGTAGGTGAGGAGGGCGGCCGAGGCGGAAGAGCACTAGCAGAACCTGCAAAGATGGAGAAAGTGTTAACCACCACTCAACATCTTACATGCAGGGCCTATAACACCAGTAAAGTGCATACACCAATATAGTATCAGGCAACAAGATGACATAAACAAAGTCAATTGTGAAAGCCAACTATTACCGCAAATTTGCGGGCCAATGGAGGCATAACCGTACCGACACCACCCTAAACAGTAAACAGTAAATGTTCCATATATTAATATCAAGCTTAAGATTACTGCAATATGTTTGTATCTATCATCCCGTACCTATTTGGATCTAAATGTGTTGTCAGGATGGTAAATCGGAGCCGTCAGTATTAAATTGGTCTAAGAGTAGTACCAGTAGCCTAACCGAGAGTTAAAGTCTTGTCAACCAACCTTGAAGGTGAAGTTCTTGATTGGTCTGTGCTAGCCTCCGATTTATCCTACTGTCGCAATGTACCTGAATAATGAACATGAGTCACGATTGCATAAAGAATAAGAAAACCATGGGGACGGCCAGTTCACCTGAAGGTGGGCGATCAAATAATTCGAATGAATTACCGTTCCCAAAAACATCCTTATGTGATATCTAGCAAGTAGAGAACATGCTAGGTCTCATTTTTTTTTTTTGTGGTTCTTTGGTCTTATCATCGCAGCCCTTCCCCTTCCTCGAAGGATGTTGGATGTGGGTCAACCAAACAGGGTTGTCCTCTCGTTAATTAGAATGCAATAACGGGTTTGTCGTCATCTCTTCCTTTCTATCCTTTAGTTTCTATTTTCCACCTTCGCAGCTTAATCCTTCTTTTTCTCTCTCCCTCTGTCTCTTGTTCGCAGAAGAAGGGATAGTGAAGACTGATACCCCCCCCCCCTCCCCCTCCCCCCCCCTTACAACCTGGTCCAGAGAGATTTCACCCACGAATGATCAAGGAGGTGAAGGAAGTAATTGCATATCCACTAAGCATAATTTTCACTTTATCCCTTAGAACGCAGACATTACTAACAGACTGGAGAACGGCAAATATTACAATCATCTATAAAAAAGGAGATAGGAGTGATCCTGGAAATTATAGGCCTGTGAGCTTGACCTGTGTCATATGCAAGATGATGGAGACCATTATTAGAGAGAAGATTCTTGGACACTTGAAAGAATACAAATTAATTAGTAACAGACAGTACGGGTTTATGGCTGGGCGTTCGACGGTGCTTCAACTGATTACAGTGCTTGACAAAGGGACTTGGATCATGGATGAAGGTGGAGCTGTTGACGTAGCATACTGTGATTTCATGAAAGCTTTCGACAAAGTACCACATCGGAGATTAGTAGAAAAACTTAAAGGCTGTAACATCGGGGGCAACATCTTAAAATGGATATCTGCATTTCTTAGCGAAAGGAAGCAGCGAGTGACTGTCAACGGTGCAGAGTCAGTTTGAAAAGAGGTGATCAGTGGAGTACCCCAGGGATCAGTGCTGGGCCCGCTGCTGTTTATAGTATACATAAATGATTTACCGGAATCTACATTACATAGTGAGATATTTCTATATGCTGATGATACGAAAGTGTTCAGAAAAATACATGAGAGGGAATTTAAGACTCTGATAAGCTACAAGAGGATCTTAATAGAATCGGGGAATGGTTGGAAAAATAGTTGCTGAAATTTCGTCCAAAGAAATGTAATGCTATGAGGATAGGAAAGTCAAATATTGAAAAAGCTAAATACACCATGAATGGAGAGCTAAATGATATCAAAGTGGAGAAGGACCTGGGGGTGATGATTGACAATGAACTGAAGTTTACAGAACATATGGCGGAAAAAATCAACAAAAGTAACAGGATAGTTGGGCTCATCCGAAGGACTTTCACTGCACTAGACGAGTCAATATTCAAGGCGCTGTTTGTGGCACTAGTTCATCCACACCTTGAATATGCAAATCAAGCTTGGTGCCCATATAAGAACAAAAATATTGAAGCAGTTGAAGCAGTACAGAGACGAGCAACCAAATTAGTGCCAGGTTTGAAGGATCTATCATATCAGGAAAGATTGATGAAGTTACACCTTCCCTTGTACACACCCTTGCATATAGAAGATCGAGAGGTGATATGATAGAGAGCTAAAAGTTGGTTAATGGAGTGCACGATAGTGATGTGTGTGAGGGACTATTGGAAATTAATAATGATTCAATGACAAGAGGACACAGTAAAAAGATTTACAAACAACGGCCAAGACTATAGATCTCAGAAAATATACTTTTTGCAACAGGATAGTGGATAACTGGAACACTCTCCCAGAGTCAGTTAATTATATGTGCCAATACAGTGTGAATTTGAAAAGAAATTGGATGAATTTTGGAAATACCAGGAACAGAAATTTTATTATATGAAAGTAATAAACAGACGCCTTGATATAAATAGCCACCTGACCACAAGAACCTTAATAGATAATAGTAATCTAGAGCTGGAGTCACAGGCTCTTTAGCCTCTTCCGGAGTCTTCTGTGAGTATCTGTGAGTATGTGTAGACAGCAATAATAGATTTCTTTAGTCACTCATAAATATAAAGTTTTCTAATTGTATGTACGTTTTCTTTTTTGGTATCGCATGACTAACTATAATATTTTGGCATAATTGAAGATTCCATTCCATACATTTATTACCAGACGACCTAATCCTTAATGAGGTGGCCACTAACAAACCTCCTCCAGGTGGTCCTCTCCCCTGCCAAAACTCATCCCTCCCCTCAGCCAGAGTCTTGTAGATATGAGAGTTCGGCCAGGCTCCCAGCTGGAGCGGTTGTGCAACAATCTGTTAGTCAGCGATCACTTCCATGTTACTTTGTATATAATAGCCATTGTACATTATAAGTTATATATTTGAGGTTACCGTGCTATAATATGTGTACTATTTGATACAGTGAATAGTAAGTATATATATTAGCAGTTGCCTTAAGCTCAGAACTGAATTTTGTTATTGAGTCTATTTTTGTACTTAAGTTCTGTACCTCTCATATACATGAATTATTATTGTTGTTTTAGTATTTATATATTCCTTCCAACAATACTTGTATTAACCCATACAGTACCGGTGACAAAATTTTCGTTATATACTGTATATACATATATACATATGAGTAAGATGGCGGGAGGGATAATAATAATAATAATAATAATAGTTCTTAAAGCTAGCGCATGCTAAGCTAGCTAAGGATAGCTCAATAAAGCCGATTAGGCGTATTTCCATTGGGGTCTTGTACTACTACCCCATCCCTTTGCTCATGAGGGATGGTAACGACTCGGTGCTTGTGAAAAATCTTTAATGCGCCGAGCGTGGGCGCGAACCCGGGCCTTCTGGGTGGAAGTCCGAGAAGCTAGTCACTATACCAAGCGAGCCGCTGAAGGGTGCGGGCATAGCCCTCTCTCTATGTATCATCCTTCTCAACATCCAGAGGGGCTGTGCTGATATACAGGTGCAGAGGGGACCGGTAGTGTACCAGGTCAACACTAAACAAGTATTGAGGGACCTCGTCACACAGAAATCACACACGAGTGAAATTTCTGTCACCATTCCTGCCTGGTCTATTTCATATATCGGGAAGACGCCGAGGCTTGGTAAATACTCTGGCACAACCTCGATACAACACCTATTGTGCTACACTCTAATTAGCTGCGGAGATGTAGAGACCAACCCCGGCCCTAGTTCAACGTTGAAGAAACCTCACCACCAAACAAGTAAGGCAGACACCGACATTTCAACAGTCCCTAGCAGTAAAATTCGTTATAACAAACTGGGCCAGCAGGCACCCAAGTCTCCCGTCACGCTCCAACTAACTCATAACCAAGACCGCAGGGCAACCGCCAGCACAGTGCCAACATTCTACCTACTCAACATTACCCTCAACTGTATCATCACTACCACAGATATCGGTGACCCAAGTAACACAATATGCAACCAGAACACCCAAACAAGCAGGAAGCTCTAGCAAACACATCGACAATGAAGTAACAGCAAAGAACAAGATAGACAACAAGAGAAACCAACCCAGTGGGGTGGGAGGGGGGCAAGGGGGAGCCACAATCTGTCCTCATCTCACGCGCGCCCACACACCATCAGCCGCTCACGGCGCACAGCTGATCACCACACCGCCAGACGTACGATGAACAGTAACAGGAAAATATGTATAGTGTGCGATATTGGATTCAACAAAAGGAGTACAACGTCACAATGTAGTAGTTGTAATGAAACAGTACACGATCGATGTACTTACGTTACTAGCAGAAAAGAAGTGGAATGCGATAAATGTAGGGAAATAGCTATTAAGGGTCCTAAAATAATTTGTGAAATATGTGAATCACTCATAACAAGAAAACAAAGGATCATAAACTGTGTTAAGTGTAAAACTGTAGCTCACATGAAGTGCATCTCTAAGAAGACCAACAGTGAAGAACGGGAATTCCTATGCAACATATGTGCCTTGCATTCATTACCGAATTTTAATGTAAATGAACCAATTAGTATTAACAACTCAGAATCCAGCCAGGACACATTCAAAATCAAAGATGAATACAGAGTGTTCACCAACAAAGGGCTCCATCTTATCCACATTAACGCCAGATCAATGTACCATAAATTGTCAGAATTAAACTTGTTAGCTAATAAGGCCAAAGCTTCAATAATTGCAATCACAGAAACCTGGCTGGATTCAAGTATAAACGATGGTGAAATAAATATTCAAGGTTTCAATATGGTTAGGAATGATCGCAATAGGCATGGGGGAGGAGTTTGTCTGTATGTAAAAAACAACCTCACACACACAACCAGGACCGACCTCCATGTAGAAAATCACGAAGCTCTGTGGATCGATCTACACCTGCCGAGGACAAGACCCATCACAATTGGGGTATTTGTTTGTTTGTTTTGTAGATGTTTAGGTGACAATCACCACGGTCGATCTGGGGATCCGCCGCTGATGAGCTCGTCCTGGAATCTTTACGACTCTGAATCTTACGATTCTGTACAGGACTGAACATGCCATTTTTATCGGCAATAGCTCAGAGAAGAGTGTTGAGAGGGGAGAAGGGGTGTTGGAGAGAGAGGAAGGTGTTGGAGTGGCTTTGTTATGTGTGTTTTGTCTGTATACGTCGTCAGGATGTCCCCTGACTGGGTGCAAGCATGTGAAACATGCTAGGACGTACTACCGCACCCACTAAATGTCCGCCGTGGCAGGGATTCGATCCCTGGTCTTTCAGATTCACACGCGAGCATGCTCACCACTTGACCACCATGGCCCCGAGGCCACCAGATGGCCAGATGGCCATGGTATGCTATAGGCCACCAGACGACACACAATTCTTGACCAAATTTGAACGAACGTTGTCATCGCTAGACCCTCGGAATGAATCCATCATACTAGGGGATTTTAACCTATGTTATAAACAACGAAATGATAGGCTTGTACGAGAATATAGGCATATACTGACAATGCACAATCACAAACAACTCATCACAACCCCCACACGTATCTCTGAGAACACTGCCACAATAATAGACCACATAAACTGTAACAGAGAGGACAAAATATCCCAATCAGGGGTTATACAGACTGGGATAAGTGATCACTTCGTCACATATTGCACACGAAAAATCACAAAAATTACCCTAGAGAATCACAAGATTATCAAAACAAGGTCACTCAGAAACTACAATAAAGAAACATTTCTGGACATTTTATGGAATACAGACTGGTCTCCAGTGTTTGGAAGTACAAACGTTAATGACGCATGGGTTGGCTTCAGAACCATCATCACAAACATTCTAGACGAAATAGCTCCTCTGAAAGACATACGAATTAAAGCAAGGTCAGACCCATGGATCAACAATGACATACTACACCATCTGGAACACATAGACAATCTGTTAAAAAGGCTAGCGAAACATAGACAGGATCAAGGTCTGAAACATGAGTTCAACAGGGCCAGGAATAAACTAAGTAGGAAAATAAAATCAGCGAAAACTAATTATTTTCACAATAAGGCAGAGGAATATCAGAATAACCCTAAGAAACTATGGAGGCACCTAACAACAACAGGCTACAGCAACAAGACAAGGGATTCGTCTAACACTAATATTGCTCTCACCATTAATGATCAGATTTGCCACGATAAACGACAAATTTCAACCTACTTCAACTCCTTCTTCACCTCCATAGCAAACACACTTGCACAGAACCTACCTCAACCTCTCAATAAATACACGACAACAACGGCCACCTTTCGAAATTTCTACAGAGATAAAAACATACACCCAAACACATTTGGATTGCAAAATGTTACACCAAAATACACTTTTGACGAGCTGTCTAACCTAAATGTACATAAAAGCACAGGACCAGACAAAATTCCTGCCAAATTTCTACGAGATGGAGCCATTGGTATAGCAGGCCCCCTAACCCACATCATCAACTTGTCAATTAATACCAACACTGTACCTGCTGAACTGAAGGAAGCTATTGTAACCCCTCTATTCAAGAAAGGAAATAAACTAGAAGTTGGTAACTACAGACCAGTTAGCATATTATGTATTGTATCTAAAATCCTTGAAAGAGCGGTATACACCCAAATTGAACACTACCTCAAACAAAATTATCTATTCTATAAGTTTCAATCAGGTTTCAGATGCATGTACTCGACAGACTCCTGTCTCATCCACTTAACGGATCACATTCGTAAAGAAATGTCTAAAGGTAACTACACCGGTATGGTTCTTCTTGATCTACAAAAGGCGTTTGACACAGTAGACCATGATATCCTATGTAATAAACTACAAGCAATGGGCATAGGATCTGTGAACTGGTTTAAATCTTATCTTAGTGGTAGAACCCAAAGAGTCAAAATTGACGATAATATATCTGATCCTATGCCAATTAACTGTGGGGTCCCGCAGGGAAGCATCCTTGGTCCCTTACTCTTTCTCTGTTATGTGAACGACATGGAACTGAGCGTCTCATGTAAATTATAACTGTATGCAGATGACAGCGTGCTCCTGGTTTCAGGAAAAGACCCAATAAGTATTGCCGCTTCACTTTCCAAAGAACTAGAATCATTTAGTGAATGGCTAGTGGACAATAGACTATCTCTTCACCTGGGCAAGACGGAAGCCATCTTATGTGGAACAAAACGCAAACTGAAAGACATTGTGGGCTTCTCGGTCAACTGTAATGATATTCCTATAACAACAGTGTCACAAGTTAAATATCTCGGACTAAAACTGGACACGAGTTTGTCAGGTGAAACAATTTTGGAATCTATCCTGAGTAAGTGTAGAGCACGTATAAAATACCTGTATAGACAGGTGGGATTCTTGCCCGCGGCGACCAAAAAGACCCTCTGCCAAGCGCTTGTTCAATGTCATTTTGACTATTCTGTGTCATCCTGGTACTCTGCATCATCTAAATCAGCACAGCACAAACTTCAGGTCACTCAAAATAAAATGGTTAGGTTCATGCTGAACCTAAGACCCAGATCACATGTTGGCCAGGAACAACTTCAGTCACTAGGTATGCTCAATGTCGCTGACAGGGCCAAACAAATCAGGCTCACTAATGCCTTCAAAATTTTCTATGACAGAGCTCCAGAGTACCTAAAGAATGATTTTGTTAAAGCAAATGAGAGGAGTGGACATAATACAAGAAACAGGATGTTTAATTTTAAGGTCCCGAGAATCCAAGGACAGGGTAAGCAAACATTCTTCTTCACCGCCATCAAAGACTGGAACGACCTACCCCAGTCAGTCCGTGAAAAGAGAACACTGTATTCCTTCAGACGTAGCCTGAAGGAACACCTGAACCGGACAGCTGCGAGAAGGGAGCACCAAGCTTATGTCTACTACTAAATGCGACATAAGAGATAGACAAACCAAACTGAAATTATTACTGATTACGGATTACTGATATTTACTATAGGATGTAAGGTATCTTAAAATAACCCCCTAGAAATACTTTCTCTAAAGTATCTATTTCTTTATCCTCCCCATTTTCCCCAGCTAACCTAATCCCACAAGGACCCCAATGGAAATACGCCTAACGGCCTTATTGGGCTATCCTTAGTTGGAATTATGCAAGGCTGGTACATGTCATATTTGTAACAAACTATGTGGTACCAACTCTGTAAATTGCTAACTGAATAAATATTATTATTATTATTATTTTTATTATTATTATTATATTCTGGTAACTATTAGATGATATTATTATGGTTAGAAAGAACGTCTACCAATAAAAAGGTTACATACTAGTCTAGTTCAGTCAGTGACAGGAGAAGGTTGTGTTAACCTGAGCTCCTGCCCGGACCACTTACCAGTGACCTTTAGTGACCATTACACCTACCTGTGTTTGGGGGCAGTGCACTCGTGTTATATAACAGTGTTATAGCTCAGTTTTTAGCTGTTAGTTCACTTGTTTTTGTTTTTCTGTACTTAGTTTCTTGCTCCTCGCTAAGCTTATTGGGATCATGGCAGGTATGGAGTGCGAGTCTCTAACTGATCTGCATCATCTTATTCTCCAGGTAAGAGAGGAGATGGTTGTGGTGAAGGAAGAGGTCTTGGCTCTAAGGGAGGTTAATGTTAAACTTCAGAGGGAAGTGGATTTGATTAAAGACGAAAATCTAGCTTTCAAGCTTAGCCAAGAGGAAATCAAATCAAGTAAGGGGAAAAGGGAGGAAGTTGATGAACAATTGTATTCATGGCAGGTTGTTAAAAATACGGGTGGGAAAGTCACACTCAAGAAGCAGGATAGTAGAATAGGTATGAGTGTGACAAATACATTCTCTCCTTTGCGAGACGAATGTGAGGGAAAAGATAGTCAGGATAAGGGAGGGATAACCGAAGTGCCTGCCGCCGACTCCGCTCCAACCTCTGACGCTGTGCTACCTACCACCACCACCACCACCAAGGTAGCTTCTGCCACCACCGGGGGTTCTCCAACTGCAGCTGCTGGATCCTCCCGAGGGAAAGGTAAGTCTGTGTCCCGAGAAGGTAAGTCTGTGTCGATTGTGGGCGACTCCATGGTAAGACATTTAGTTAGGGCTACCCGCACTAAACTTAGGAAGGTTGTGTGTCTGCCTGGCCATGGAGTTGGGAGGGTTTTAGAGAAGATGGACCACATCTTGGAAGATAGTGGAGATAACCCCATTATCTGTCTCAGTGCCGGGAGTAACGATGTTGGTAAGGGTAGAAGTGAGGAACTGCTGCAGCAGTATCGGGATGTGTTAGATAAAGTTAGGATGAAGGGAGGGATCCCTGTAGTACATTGTATCCTACCCAGAAGAGGAGTTCCCAAGGAATGGACATCCAGGGCGATTGGTGTCAATTGCCGTTTGGAGAAATATTGCAAAGAAAAAGCAATACCATTCATTGATAACTGGGATAGTTTCTATGGGAGAGATGGGATGTACGCAAGGGATGGGGTTCATCTTTCACGGTTAGGGGTTTCTACATTAGCTAGTTCTTTAGATAGGGTGGTTGTGGGGTTTTGAACAGCATTATTGAGAGTGTAAATGAGAGGTTAAATGGAACAATTTTAGCGTCAGGCGAAAGCGATAAGGATATTCAGTCTCATGCTAAAAATGATGACTATAATGCAAATGATAGTAGTGATGGTGCAACGGAAGATGGAAATGTCGCTAAAAACAAAGGTAAATTAGGTATAAAGAAAAGAAGTAAATTGAGAGTATATTACACAAACTCTAGGAGTCTATGTAACAAAATGAACGAACTTAGAGCCCTTGTTAGCAAAGAAAATATAGACATAATAGCGCTAACTGAAACGTGGATTAATACAGAAACCAGGCATTTTTTAGCAGAATTTGATATACCAGGATATAGTTTGTTTAAATATGACCGAACAAGTAAGAGGGGTGGCGGTATAGCAGTGTTTGTCAGGAGTACATTAAAAAGATGTATTAAATCAGGTATTAGACTAAATAACGATAATGAAAGTGTTTTGGTAGAGGTTAACGAAGGTAGTGAGACCATAGTTATTGGAGTTATGTATAGACCGCCAAATATGAGTAGAAATGACGGAACGTCATTATGGGAGGAAATTAAAATGGCATCAAGGTTTAGCAATGTGTGCATTATGGGGGATTTAAATTTTCCGAATATAGATTGGCAGCATCAAATAGGAGACTCTGATTCTGAGGAGTTTATAGAGGTAGTACAAGATAGTTTTTTATTTCAATTCATAGATACGCCGACTAGAGGTAATAATATTCTCGATTTAGTTTTCAGTAACAATGAACATATGGTAAATAATGTAGAGATAGGGGACCACCTAGGAAATAGTGACCACAATTCTGTGTATTTTAATATACAATGGAAAGGTAATACCAGAGAGAATACAACATTAATACCTGACTTTAGAAAAGCCAATTATGGTGGGTTAAGAAGAGCCCTATTAGCGGACCCTATGGTCAAACAATTAAGTCGATCCAGGTGTCCAAATGAGTGTACCCCTTCTCAGGCACATGTCATCTTAAGTCAGGAAGAGACGTCAACCTTGGTAGATACATACGATAATTTTATCAAGTCAGTATTCAATGCACAAAATAAATACATCCCCAAAAGAAAATTTAGATCAACACAGAACCAACCCAAATGGATGAATAATAGACTATTAGATCTTCTAGGACAAAAGAGAGGAATATATAGAAAAATTAGAAAAGGCGAAATTCACCTACTTGCTTACTATCAGAATCTATCAAGACAGGTAAAAAAGGATATTAGGAAAGAAAAAAGAAATTATGAAATTAAGGTTGCCAATGACGCAAAAAATAATCCTAAAGCTTTTTACCAACTATATAAATCCAAGGTTAGAGATGTAATTGGTCCCCTTAAAACTTCGATAGGAGAAATGACAGAAAATGATTTAGAAATGTGCAGTACATTAAATAGTCAATTTCTTTCCGTTTTCACTAATGAAAATTTGTCACAGTTTTCAGAAGTCCGTAAGGTATATAGCGATAGTATAGAAAATAGGTTAAGTACGGTTACTATAAGTAGAAATGATGTGCTTAAGGAAATTGACAGACTGAAACCTCATAAATCGCCTGGTCCTGATGAGGTATATGCTAGAGTATTAAAAGAATGTAGGGATGAGTTAAGTTACCCATTAACATTTTTATTTAACAAGTCATTGGAGACAGGTATAGTTCCAGAAGCTTGGAAGCTTGCAAACGTAGTTCCGATCTTCAAAAAAGGTGACAAATCAATAGCATCCAATTACCGTCCCATTAGTCTTACATCAATCATAGGAAAGCTACTAGAGTCAATTATTGCTAGTAAAATTAGAAACCACTTAGATACATTTAATTTAATAAATTCTTCTCAGCATGGATTCACTCAGGGACGTTCTTGCCTTACTAATTTGCTTAGTTTTTTCTCAGAGGTATATGAAGCAGTAGATAATGACAAGTCATATGATATAATATATTTAGATTTCAGTAAAGCTTTCGACAGAGTCCCCCATGAGAGATTGATGAGAAAGGTTGAGGTGCATGGAATAGGTGGGGCGTTGTTGGGATGGATTAGGTCATGGCTAATTGGTAGGAAGCAGAGAGTCAGCATAAATGGTACGAAGTCAGAATGGGGAGCAGTCAAAAGTGGTGTCCCCCAGGGATCTGTATTAGGTCCTCTGTTGTTTGTTATATACATAAATGACCTTGATTTAGGTATAACTAGTAGGATAAGTAAATTTGCAGACGATACCAAAATGGGGAGAACAATTGATTCAGATAGAGATATAGAGTGCCTCCAAAGGGATCTAGATACCTTACACGAATGGTCAGTAAATTGGCAGATGAAGTTTAACATTGACAAATGCAAGGTATTAAAGATAGGGAAGATGCATACAAATGTTAAATATAAACTAGCTAATGTGGAATTAGAAAACTCGAATTGTGAGAGAGATCTAGGTGTGTTTGTTAGCAATGATTTGAAGCCTAGACAACAGTGTATAAGCGTTCGAAACAAGGCAAACAGGATTCTCGGGTTCATCTCAAGGAGTGTGAGTAACAGAACTGCTGATGTTATCTTAAAACTTTACTTGTCATTAGTGAGACCCCATATGGATTATGCTGTTCAATTTTGGTGTCCTTATTACAGAATGGACATTGGGAGGTTTGACGTACCTCCCAACCTACCAAATAGGAAAACCTACTATTTGGTAGTAGTCTTGGAAAATCCAACGTCAAGGCTATTAACCTAATTGCAATGACGACTTGTCTATTTTGACTGCTATGTCGTCATTCCAACCGCGGTTAAAAAGAAAATGTCTAGAGTCTACTCCTTATCTTGCTCTAGGAGACGTTGTACATTAACCAAAACTACCACCGAAGGTGAAAAAGCATAGAAGAGAAGAAAAAGGGGTTTACCTTAGTTACCGCTTAAGGCCCATCCCGTGTTCCGTCATGTGCAGATCCCTGTCGAACGTGCGCATGAGCGACCCTCTCTTGTCATCACATCTCACGTCAGCAGAAGAACGCGGATGGGCAGGGGTCCGGCGTGAGGGAGGGTATTATGTACGTTGGATTTTCCAAGACTACTACCAAATAGTAGGTTTTCCTATTTGGTAGGTTGGGAGGTACGTCAAACCTCCCAATTTGTTAGTAGTCTTGGCAAATCCAACGTAAAGGCTGCATAACAAATAGGAGGAGGACATCCAAGCCCAACCTACCAAAAAAAACAATGCATAAAACAAAATTACGAATGACAAAGACACAATTTAAACAAGAGAGTTTAATAAGAGAGTGAAAAACTGAGGAGTAGCTAAAAAGAACAGTTTTAACACATGCCCGTCATTCATAGTAATGCAAAAACATAGACTTGTCTGAAACCAAAAAGGTACTGTACCCAAAATCCCTTTTCTTCAAAAACCAACAAAAACACTGAACACAAGAACAAAACACAATTTTCAATGTGGCAAAAACACTTATGTACTGGAAAAATACATAATCCCAAACTTGCAATCCAGTGTTGCAAACCCATACACCCCCCCCCCCCCCTTTGTCAAAAAAACAAAGGAAAAGAACGAGGGACAAGGGGGGAAGACCAGGGATCTTCGCCAGAGCACCAGGAAACACGACCCCCGAGAGCAATCACCGGCCGAGGGGGTCGAACACTGGACACGGAGAGGTAGGAGGAGATGAAGGAATTGATAGAAGACCACAAAACCGCTGAGGCGAAGGCAGGGAAGGATCGACGTGGCAGGAACCGGAAGGAGGCAGCAAAGGATCTGACATCGCGCGCAGAACCCCTACAAACAGGGTGACGGGCACGAACGGTCCGACAAACGTGGCGGCCCAGCTGCACCTGCTAGAGCCTCCCACCTGTCCGAGGAGACACCCACACAGCAGTACCCGAAGGCGGCGCCACAGACGCAACAGAGGAGTGCAAGGCTGACACCGGGCACAACACATGGCGAGGATGCCCACGCCGTAAAGCCTGGACGGCGAAAGGCTGGAAAACGGGGGCCTCCCTCCTATGCGTGGTAACAAAAGGTGGGGAGGAGGCGAACGAGACGCCATGCAAGGACGGGGAGAATCGCACGCAGTCCCGGAGCCGTGACAATGCCGCTAGTGCAGACACCCGATCCCCAGTGGCCAGAGCGACAAGGAAGAGTGGACGCCCGAGCAACGGAACCGGCGTAGCGGCCCTTGTATACGTGGGGGAAGCCAGAAGGACCAGAGCCCGCCCCAGATCCCACAGCGGAGGGACCTGGCGCGGAGGCGGTCGATCCCGGAAGGCAGCCGTCAGGAAGGAATCCAGCACCTGTGGCGGAACGACCAGCCCAGCGACGGACCCAAAGAACCCCCCGGACGGCAGACAAGTGGGTACGTATAGCGTCGACTGGAAAGCGACGTGTACGGAAGAGGTGAAACAAGGAGTGTAGGACGAGGGAAGGAGAGCCAACTGGTAGGCGAGTGGCCTGTAGCCACCTAGTAAAAAACCTCCAGCGGGACCCGTAAGTCCCCCAAGGAGAAGACGGCCAGGAACGCTGCAGGAAGTCAGTCAGGGCCTGGCCGGGGACCGGGAGCCACCGTGCCTCATGAACAAGCACGATGCGAAGGCCAAAGAGGTCCGCAGGACCAAGTGGAAGCCGGAGACAGGTAGAGGGACCGGACTCGGGCACCACCGCGGCAACCGGGCGGACCAAGTCCGTGCCGGCCACAGAGGCGCGAGGAGCCAGACGCAGCCGTGGTACAGCCGCAGCTTCGCGAGGACTGGGCACATCAACAGCGCGTCTGGTGGCGGAAAGATGGATATCGACCGCCACCTGTACCAGGCGACCATGAAAGCGTCCGGACCCCCCCCCGGAGCGCGAGGCCGGAGGGAGAGGTCCAGAGGCAACTGGCGCGGCACCCCCGATGCGAACAAGGCGACCTCCGGAACACCTCAGGAAGCCGCGAGGTCGGCGAACACAGTCCGTTTCAACGCCCATTCTACAAGAACGCCCTGCCCTCTCGACAGGGCGGCCGCCCAAAGGGTGGCAGGCCCGGGCAGGGAGGAGGCATGCAAGGAGAAGGGGTGTCGGTCCGCGAGGAAGAACAACTCCACCGAGACCCCCAATAGAGTCAACGACCTGGAGGACCCCCGCATAAGGAAACAGGGGACAGCTTGTCTGAGTGTCCAACCCGAAGGCCACCGACTTACCCCGAAGGGCCAGCGCGTGGTCCCGCAGGAAGAACAAAGGAACCAACAATCCGAGGGCATAGACGGGTAAGAGGAGGGAGACCCACCCATCTGCCGGGAAGTGGACGTCCCAGGTTCGATTGGGAACCTCACCCAACCTCGCTCGACGTATCTGTGGTTACCCAGACCGTCGGCGGGGGGGGGGCGGTCCAGGGCACAGCCGCAGAGAGCGAGCCCCGAGCAACCCAGCGACCGAAGCGTCGGCGAACGGTACGCGGGAGTGGCAGGAGCCGATCCATAGGGGCAACGGAAACACCGCGGTGCCCATGAGGAGGAGGCGGCGTAGCCAGAGGCTCCCTAAGGGAAGGGGCAGAGCGGCCCAATGCAGCGAACCCACGAACGAGTCCCAGAGCCACCCCGGGAGGGAGACCGAGTGCAACACGGCGAGGACCGTCCACCGAAGGTGCACCGCGGCCGGCAGACCCCGGGTCACCGTAGCGCCGGACAAAACCCATGCGAGACCGACCCATGGCACGACACGCGACGGAGTCAAGCGTGACTTGGGAACATCGAAGGGGAACCCTAACCGTGCGATGTTGCGAACGACTGTGAGGGCGTCGCCAATGCACAGGCCTAGGGCGTCGGAAACTACCAACCAAACGGCCAAGGAAAACAGGAGTTGGAGCCCGCTCCTGAGGAGAGGACCCAGAGCCTGCCCCACCAGTGCGGAGAAGATCTGCGGCGCGATGTGGAGACCGAAGGGAAGGCCGTCGAACAGGAACACACAATCGGAAGTCCGAACGGCCAAGAATCGCTGGAAGCGAGGATGGAGAGGAACGAGCCAAGACACATCCTGGAGGGCCAGCGACACTACCCACGACAGAGGGCACAGGGCCAGGCGTACCAGGGGTACCGGCAGCATCCAAAACCGTGTGTGCACGATGTGCCCGTTGAGGGCCGACAGATCCACCACCGGTCGCATCGCGTCTCAGGTCGGCGACGGAACCAGAAAGACACGGGAGAGGAAAACCAGGTGACCGGCGGTCAACTCCCTCGACGGTACCCAGCTCGGGCATGGAAGTGAACACGTGGGCCACCTCTGAAGAGATGGGCCG
The DNA here is from genome assembly GCA_032716605.1 of Paralithodes platypus. Classification (NCBI taxonomy): domain Eukaryota; kingdom Metazoa; phylum Arthropoda; class Malacostraca; order Decapoda; family Lithodidae; genus Paralithodes; species Paralithodes platypus. The sequence goes on from CM064521.1 coordinate 54,313,248, forward strand.
TTGTCGGTGACAAGAGCGGAGTGGGGGTCTGGACGTCCACCTCCAGATGAGACCCCTCCGCGCAACCCGCCGCCCCCAACGTCCCTCGCGGCTACCGAGGGGCGCAAGGGCTAAAACAACCCGAGGGAGCACCCGAGAGGAGGGGAGCGACCCGGTACGCCCAGGCGAGAAGGAGAACAAGGAGGCCGACCCAGAGAACTACACATTGTGTTGACGTGGAGGTACCCCCGGTACGGGCCGTGCGGGCATGAGCGCCACGTTGACCTCCTCTACCCCCGCCCCCCCCAACCCCAGGCCGGCGCGGGGCTGACCCCTTCGAAGGGCGGCCGGAAGTGGAAGGCCGGCCAGCCCCGACACAGAGGGGATGAAAGGGGCAAAAACAGAAGTGCGAGGCGGAACCGATGCACTGTCCAGCAACGTCCCAGTCCTGCGCCCGTGCAAGGCGGCAGCACTTGCAGCAGCACCCCGAAGAGGACCGGCAGAAGGATGGGACTGAAAAGACCCCGCGCGCGGCACAGCGCGTCGGTGCGTGACGTAAGCAGGGTCCGTAACGACACAGCGCGGCGTCGTGTGGCGGAAGCAGGGGCCGCCGACAGAGAAGCGTAGCATTCCCAAGCATCCTGCGTAAAAAAAAACAACGTATATAGCGCAGAGTACAACAAACCCTGACGAATAACCAAGGGGGCCGGCCGGCAGAACGAAGACCGTACCGTCGTGCGGTGCCGAGTTGCCGCGCACAAAACCGCCTTCAGCTCGGGAACCAAAGACACCGCGAGCCGAAGGTGGACCCGCTGAATGCGGTCCAAACCCTCGCGAAGATCGCCTGGCGCAGACGCCTCGAAAAACCGCAGGTGGTGAACAGACGTCTGGAGGGAACCTAAAGACAAGACAATAAGTCCGTCACCCTCTGTCGCAAGGGAAAAACCTTGGCGACAGAGGGCTGATCCGGGGGAGAGAAGAACGGGGTAGCAATAGAACCAAGTTCAAGAACGGGCGCGCTCATCCAGGACCAGAACGCGCCGTCCAACCCGCCGACAGACACAAGAGGAGGCAAAATCAGGGACGACTCCGGGGGAGGGACGGAAGGAGAGCCGTCGACGGATCAGTCTGTGAAGTCGAAGGCCCCAGCAAACCAGGCCTCCAATGGGAGAGGGTGACCGAGCATGATGGCTAAGCCTGGCGTACCGGTGTCGCACAAACCTGTCCCATAGGAGGACAGACCCGTCAACACAGCCAGGGACTGAACAGCCGGAAGGATGTCAGGGCGGCTGAAGTCTGACCAGAGCGTAGGCCTGCAGAAGGGAGGGGGACCGTAGCAGGGGTAGGTAGGGTGAGGCGCGGAGGGTGAGTCACCGCCAAGAAGGGCGAGAAGAGGGAGTCTTCCATTGACTCCAAGCGCCCGTCGAAGCGTGACACAACCCCGCCCTGCATAGCCGACAATCGATCCGAGAGAGGCTACCCCCCCCCCCCCAGATTGGGCGGCCCGCAGGGGCGAGCGTAAGCGGGAGCGAGACCCACGACACGAACCAGCAGCGTCGCGGCCCAAGGAAGGCGAGCGACGACGGTTGTGTCGCCGTTGAGGGACTCGTCCCCGATCACGAACGGCCGAGGGGGAAACATCACCATTCCCCTCTTCCAGCGACACATCAGCTCCTGAGAAAGGGGACCCCAAAACCTCGCGAAACCCCACCGAGGCAAGAGGAGGGGTACCCCCCTGGCGAGACGGTAAGTGAAGGTCAGGAAGAGAAGAATGAGGAAGAGCAGGACAACGGGAGTGGGAAGGCTGGCCGGGTGAAAGGAGGCCAGGAGCCGCGGGGGGAAACAGAGCAAGGATCCCCGGGGCTGAGATAACAGGGCGGCCCGACACCGAGGCGGAGGAGGGAGGGACCACCACCGTGGGACGAGACCGTGAAGGAAGAATAGGCACTGAAGCAGGTGAAGTAGGAGAAGCAACGACATCCAGGCGGACCCTCCTGGACAGTGTAGGAGGAGGGAGCAGAGGGCCAGCTACAGCATGAACAACCGCGCGCGGAGAGGACAACGTAAGAGGAAGTCGTCTGGGCTGGGGAAGCGGGCGGAAGGGAGTAGAGCCCCTATCCGTAGAGGCCAGGGGAGGGCGCACAGGGGCAGAGCCGCTAACCCCGGCCTCAGGGCGAGAACCATGACGAGGGCGATGGGCGTCGTCAAGGCGATCAGGAGGACGACGAGGCGAGCGAGAGCGTGGACGGAGCCGGGGAACCCCCCGACGATGGGACGACCGGCTGCGGGACCCAGGGGAGAGGGCCCGAGCAGGGAGAGGGCCAGGTGAACGGCCTTCAGTCGGGTCAGGGAGACGCGGATCCGGTCGGCAACAAAGGCCGGGGAACGGTGGCCCACAGTCCTAATGTGGCGGGAGACCATCGTCCACACCGACGGAAGGGAAGCAGAGGCCACAGCCGCCGCCGAGGAACCAGGGCCATGGAGCAGCACAACCACCAGGGCCAGACACGTGCCACACAGAGCAGGGAGGTAGGCCGTAGATGACACACAGAGCGAGTGGCGCAAGCAGGACTTGTGCCTCTCCAAGCACGGGGAGCGACAACCAAGGCGAAAGCAAGGCAGCCTACCTGCACTAGAAGAACACACACCATAATCAGCACGTCGAAGGAGTAAGTGGAGAGAATGTCCAAGAAGAACCAGGGAAGGAGCATGGGGAAACAGGAACACACATGCAAACAGGTATCCGTACTCACCCTAAACTGGGAGCACAGAGGTAGGTGAGGAGGGCGGCCGAGGCGGAAGAGCACTAGCAGAACCTGCAAAGATGGAGAAAGTGTTAACCACCACTCAACATCTTACATGCAGGGCCTATAACACCAGTAAAGTGCATACACCAATATAGTATCAGGCAACAAGATGACATAAACAAAGTCAATTGTGAAAGCCAACTATTACCGCAAATTTGCGGGCCAATGGAGGCATAACCGTACCGACACCACCCTCCCGCAATTTTGCGGGACCCCCAACGATCTCCGCAAATTTGCGGGGAGCCGAAATGTCCCAGAGGACCGAAGCAAGCCCCCGCAAATTTGCGGGACCGGCCGAGATGGTCCGGCGCCGAAAAAGCGAGAGGAGCGTCTAGGGAATACCAAAAGAGGCCCAGAAAAAAGCGTCATCTCCTTATGAACTCCAAGCGACGATGGCCATCAAGCTGAGCAGTGTCTTCCTTGATAATATCCTGACTCAACCGGTCAAGGGAGAGGCAAGGAAGACACACCAGGGGAGAGGAGGCACATCCCCAGGAACCACCCAACCCACAGAGATAGAGCAAAGCCCATGAGGAGAAGTGGCAGGAAGGGTGGTTTGGCACAAACAGGGGCCCCCGTAGGGTAGCCCAGGATTGGGCAAAAGGGTATGAAAGGATGGAGGTGAAAACAGTAAGGGAACACAAAAACCAGTAAATGAAACTGGCGAGAAAAAGGGTGGCCTAGCCGTGAGGAGAGAATGTGTCAGGGGCGAAAAACCCTGTGGTGTGAGGGAGGGGCCCCCGTGGGGTACCCCTGGATATCACGAACCACCAAGCGCCCAGGCCCTTGAGACACAGTGAAGGCTCGAAAGGGGGGACTCGGGAATAACGCTAATAATGCGGCCGACACAAACCCGACAAACAGCACCGCCACCACGAAATCTCAGATTGTGAACCAACTGTACACCTAGGCTATGAAAATATGAAAACTCATAGGGGCATAGCAATTCCTGAATGAGAAACAAGCTAGGCTAAAATAAGCTAAAAGCTAAACTATGCCCAGACTAACAGGAAAAAAGAATATGAAAAGAGAAAGGAATGAAAAACACACACGAGGAACGCCAGGCGCCCCCGTACCTTCGGTAGCTATTTCCACACGCGTCTCCATTAAACACACTGAGGAGCCCATTTACGTGTGCTCTAGATCACGTAACATCTGTCTAACAAAAAAGAAGGCCAGATAAGTCGAAACGAACCTAAACAGGGTGAATTAAAGGAGCACAACAAAAGCGACTGCATTCAATGGAGCGCGTGAAAAAATGATGACAAGAGAGGGTCGCTCATGCGCACGTTCGACAGGGATCTGCACATGACGGAACACGGGATGGGCCTTAAGCGGTAACTAAGGTAAACCCCTTTTTCTTCTCTTCTATGCTTTTTTCACCTTCGGTGGTAGTTTTGGTTAATGTACAACGTCTCCTAGAGCAAGATAAGGAGTAGACTCTAGACGTTTTCTTTTTAACCGCAGTTGGAATGACGACATAGCAGTCAAAATAGACAAGTCGTCATTGCAATTAGGTTAATAGCCTTGACGTTGGATTTGCCAAGACTACTAACAAATAGATTCATTGGAGAGAGTACAGCGTAGAATGACAAATATGATCCATAATATTAGAAATCTTCCGTATAAAGAAAGGTTGAAGAAATTAGGCTTACATTCGTTAGAGAGACGCAGAGTTAGAGGGGATATGATAGAGGTGTTCAAGTGGGTTAGTGGGATTAACAAAGGGGACATGACAAATGTACTAAAGCTCAGTGATAGCGAAAGAACTCGTACCAATGGTTTCAAATTAGATAAATTTCGTTTCAGAAAAGATATAGGCAAATATTGGTTTGGTAACAGAGTTGTAGATGGGTGGAATGGACTACCAAGTGCTATAGTGGGATTAAAAACGATAGGGAGCTTTAAGATAAAATTGGATAAGCATATGGGCGAGAAGGGTTGGATGTGAAGGGGGATCAGCAGGGTTGGGCCAATCAGCGCTCTGCAGACCCCCGTAATCCTGCGTTAATCTCTAACCGTTTTGGTAAGATGATCCTCAGGGTATTAGAGTGTTGAGCCTATAATTGGGCTTTGTAATTGGGGTTGTGTGGGACAGGGATCTGCCTTGCTTAGGCCAATCGGCTTTCTGCAGACTCCCATTTTCTTATGTTCTTATGTTCTTATACTTTCTCAATTCATCGTTCCAACTACCCTATATCCTTACTAATCTGAATATATTAGTTCTAAATGTAGCTGATATCGCGGTCAGTTCATGGGTAGAGGGAGATGGTTTAGGGGACAGTCAAGGGTTAGACCTAGCAGCAATGATAGCAAAGCCTCTCATCCCCCTAACACTAAGTCAGAGTCCCAATCCTCCCAATCAAAGAACTGAGACACCATGCAGCTCTCTCACTATCAGTGCCATGCCAAGGCGAGTCAGAAACGAGAATAACTCTGCCGGACAACACCAGCCTTGTGACTGGCAGCTTCCGGGATTGTTACCGGGCATGGCCCCGAGACACATGGGCAAGGACAGTGGTCCGGAAAGGCCTCTCATGGAGATGGTCCCGGCGACCTCGTTTACGTATCCCCACAGAATTCACTCATGTTTCTTTAGAGGTGGGATCCGTCATCAGAGAGATGGCTCTCAAAAAGATCATTGTACCTATTCCAACAACTCGGCCCGTGTTCACTTCCCGGATATTCCTGGTATCAAAGAGGGACAGTGTTCAGATGAGGCCGGTCATCGACTTTTATTGTCTGAACCTACACATTCACAATCAGTCATTCAGGATGCTGACGGTGAACCAGATCAGGCTGACGCTGCCGCCGCAAGGTTGGATGTGTTCCATAGATTTGACAGATGCCTACTGGCATGTCCCTATCAACAAACGATTTCAAAAGTACCTAGCCTTACGCCAAGGGAATCAGACATTTGTATTTCAAAGAATGCCCTTTGATCTCAATCTAACACCCGTATTTTCACAAAGTTAGTCCGACAGACTTTGCTACCATTGCTCAAACAGGGAATCATGGTGTTATGGTACCTCGACGATTGGTTAAGTGTAGCTCAGTCCAAAATCATTTGCCTTCAACATGTAAATCAAGTGTTATCTCATGTCACAGCCCTGGGATTCAAGGTGAATTTGGCAAAGTCAAACTTGAACCCCACGAGGGCCATTCAGTGGGTGGGTATACTTTGGGACACCGAATTACTCCCTCTGAGTCAGAGCGAGGACAATCGTCAGAGATTTCGGAGGAAACTCTTTCGGTTTCTCCATGCTCTGAACACCACAAGGAGAATCTGGGAGTCTCTGGTGGGTTCACTCAACTGGATAAGGTTGACGGTTCCGTTAGGTCATCTATAGGTAAACAAAATTATTTTGGAGAGAAACAAGAGCTTTCCGCTGTTGCCAGCCGAAACACTATGGCGAATTCCGAAATTAATCCGTAACCTGCTGGCGGCTTGGGCAAAGCCAGAAGTATTACACTCCTCTTTGACGTGGACCGCTCCTCCTCCGACGGTCTGGATCGACACAGACGCGTCAGGTACCCTGGGTTGTGGGTATCAGTCGAACCTGGGCCATCAAGGTCAGAGTCTATGGTCCAAGTACAATCATCTTCACATAAATGCCAAAGAGTTATTAGTCCCCCTGTTTTTCTTAAAGGAGCACGGCTTAAACCTGGCGGGAAAGTCCTTAGCCTTCAGGATGGATAATCTGACTGCAGTCACATGTATTCAGAAGCAAGGGTCAGTGAGATCTAGAGTGATACAAGGTTTGTCGGAAAAGATCTTTCGTCTAGCTGCGAAGCTAGAGATTTATCTTCATGCCCCATATCTGCCCGGCGTGGCCAATGTATGGGCGGATGGCCTGTCCTGGCGACAGAGTGGTGTGGAAAAAGGAATAACTGTTTGGGGCAGATGTAGGGAATTTGTAGGTTGTATGCTGGTGATTTGGGAGGAAGGTATGTATGGGAATTTGGCTTGTTAGCTAGCCTAGTCAAGGTTGACTTGCTCATGATGGTAAGCTGTGATGTGGGGATATTGAGGGGGCAGGTAGGGAGTTTGCATGAACAATTCCTCACTGTAGTCTAAAACTGGGTTGGGTAGGTCTTGGTCGAAGGTTGGGGGCGCGTTTTCTACCGCGCTTGTCACTGTGTGTTGTTGAGGCTGGGTCTGGGTGGTGGAGTGTTGGTTCGGCCGTGATTTACTTCTTATGCTAGCAATGGGGCATGATGCGATTGTGTTGTTACCTGAAGACGGGAACAGGTGCTTGGCTGGCTTTGGTTTTTGATGTCCAAGGCCCGTCATCTCAACGCCCCATAGTTCTTTGCACCTAAATGTTTTCTTGTGCACCCAAATGTTTGGTCATGTGGCTGCATGGCCAAAAGGTGTCCTGCGTGCCCAATCGTTTGTACATATACCCAACAGTCTGCCCACACACCCTACTGCTCACCCATGCTCCCAATCATTTGCCTGCATGCCCAAATTTCACCTGTACAACCAAAGCTTGGGCTAAAGTTCGGTGGTGTGATTGCGCAGCCCAAAGTTCATTTAGTTGTATTTGTACAGCTACTGACAAATTTTTGTGAGCTCTTACGATTTTCCTTGTGCAAGCATAGTCATTTAGATTGATGTTCAGATCAAATCATCTGTATATTATCAAATACATATGTATTGCTTACTATGTAGTTGATTTGATCTGAACATCAATCTAAAGTGGTATATTTGCATAAAGAAAATCGCAAGAGCTCACAAACATTTGTCAATAGCTGTACATTGACTGAGAGACATTTCCTACGGTAAGCTTAACCCTTTCCGTATTCCTCCGACACTCTACTCACTTTAATATGGCTAAAATTAGACAATTTTAATCAACTTCAGCAAGTCCAATAGGAATCAAAGGGGTATATTTAATCTAAACAAAAATCTAACTTCTACAGTTCTTTTCTAAATTTAATAGGATCATCTACTGATTTTCAAAATATAATTAAGGAATAATTGTATCAAAGAGTAGTGAAAGAGTTAGTGTAGTGAAAGAGTTAAGTAGTTTATAGTTAATCGGACATAAGTTGAATTTTTACCCTTTGAGTACTTACGATGTTATTTTCCATATTATTCTGGTTATCATTAGGTGAATGTATTTGGCTTAAGGAGGCTTTCTGGAAATCAAAATGTTGTACCCATTATATATTAACATTAAGATTTGCACTTTACGATGTGCATATGCCAGGCTTGAGATGAATCAAGATTTACTCTATTATTCTATCTATCTATCTATTGCCGAACGCCTTACTCCCCTTACGAGGGTGGCCATACACAGAATGCCCCCAAGCGGACCTATTCCCTGTGAGAGGGACAACCCGAGCCGGCATATGCCGGGCATGAGATGAATCAAGATTTTCTCTATTATTGTTTAACCTACCAAAAAGTTTCCTTCGTTATCAGTTGATTTTTCGATAACTAATGAATGGCAATATGCATGAAGTTATGTTAGCCAAGATAGCCGCAGCCCGAGTTCCCGAGCAACAAGGACACAAAACATCAACAACACCAGAAGCAACGCATCTTTCTGACCCGGAGCGTCTCCCACCCCATCATCACTACCAGCAAGATGGCTACCACCAACATCCCAGAAAGACTTCAAAGCACGCAAGCCCTTCTAACCATCAACACCAAACCAGGTATATCAGCAAAAACAAACATTATCCAAGCAGTCCAGACTAAGGTATCAAACACTTTAGGAATAACCATATATTTGGTCGAAGTAGGCTTGACGCTATAAGACGTAGGCTCGACACTACCAACTTACCAGCTAGGCTTGAGGCTAGCAGAAGTATGCTCGACACTACTAACACCTTAAAGGAGGCATATCTCGGACTTAAAGACATGTGAACCTTCAGAACTTACCTGTTGGGAGGAAAAGTTGTACTACGGATGGTATTTTAAAACAATTCTTTCCCATCGCAGCGTTGTTAAAGGACGAAATAACTCTAAAATTACGTTACCTTGCTAAATGGGTGTGCTATCTATCTACAGTATCTATATACTGTATATGCTCAGGCCCAATTTTCACTTTTCCTATTTTTATTTTTATGTTCTATTTAATTCTATTTTATTATTTGTTTTTCTTGGGGGTAGCCGCCTCAAGACAGAGCACGAACAGGGAAAACACAAAACACAACATAAAACAACGAACAAACACAGACAAAGCACAAATTCACACACATCTAGGTCACCCAGGAGAAGACCCAGAGACCAAGGTCACCAAGGTCACTCCAGCACTAATCTGTCTACTAAGGGGAGATTGTAGGCACTAATCGAACATGGCTAGACCCAGGAGAGGCTATAGGCATCTGATAAGGAGTCGCTGCAACACATGTTTCATTTGCTTGGCCTCTCTTACTGATTTCCTATGTGCTTCACTTACACTGAGAGTAATCCAGCTCGCTCTCACAAACACCTCCTTCTCCTATCTACTTCACTACACTTAACATGCACACCACACTTCCTTCTTCCAAAAAAAAAATATATTGTTATAATGATGAACAATAGCCCAGCCTCGGAGTCCCCAGTAGGGGGGAGGGGGATCATAAGCGCCCCCACACCCGCCCAACCTTCCCCTGACAACCCCTCAAACTCAAAATGCTCTGAGTTCATACCAGTCAAAGCGCCGTGGTTTGGTGGAATGTGGGAACGGTGTGTAGGCATTGTGAAGTCAGGCTTGCGGGCAAGTTGCCTTGTTAAAGAGGAGCAAACTAGTAACTGTGCTCACTGAAGTCGAGGCGGTTGTTAATGATCGTCCTCTCACCTATGTATATACCGACCTGCAAGAACCACTGCCACTTACACCAGCGCATTTGCTCTACGGAAAGCCGTTGCCTGCATTTCCCACCGATTTGCAGTCTCAGGTAGAGTTATAAGACCCTTCAATGTTCACCGAAGCTGCGGTGTCACGTCGGTACCAGTACATTTCTAAAGTTATCGGTGATTTTAAAAAGAGATGGGTGTATGACTACTTATTGGCACTGCGTGAGAGGACATCTAAGATTGCAGGTCATCCATCGGCACCCTCTGTAGGCGATGTAGTATTCATCCATGATGAAAATCCTTGTTTGTACTGGAAGTTGGGCTGCGTAGTGGAGGTGTACGAGGGCGAAGGCTCAGTAGGGCGTGTGGCGCTGCTCAGGACAGCTACTGGAAATACAGTTCGTCCAGTCGCACGACTGTATGCTATGAAGCTCGGCTCTTCTGCACATGAAGAGGCTCCACCTGATGATGCTGGATCCGAGGAGGCTACCTTTGTTGATCCACCACAACCTGTTAGGGATCCCCCTCGGATAAGGACTAGACCCAGACGCGCTGCTCGTGGCGCCATTGATATGTGGTGACACAAGATTGCTTCTGGGCAACTCTAGGTATAAGGTGGGGTTCAGGTATTGTGTTGGGGGGGGGGGAGTGTATCGTGGATTCACGATAGTTAGTGGTGTAACATACGTTTTCTATGTATAACACCCTGTCATATTTGTATGTAAGCTTGATATACCCTATCATATTTGTATGTAAGATTGATAAGTTTAATAAGGCCTATTATACGAAAGTATGGTATTTATGAGTCTTTAGGAATAATTATATGACGATTATCATATAACTATGTCGTAATATTAAAAATGTGGTACGAGATTTGCCGCTAGACATCCGCTACAGACTTAGCAATACCCGCTAGATTAGTAGCAGGTAATGACTAGTCTAGCGAGACGCGACGCGTCAGAGCTAAACTAAATTTCGTCCTGTCAACATCTCCACCCCTGATTTCGCCGCGATTCTAGTGCTGGCTTTTACCAGCTCTCATCATCACGACTTCATCCGACTGACAGACAGACAGCTAAGCTTATTATCATGATTTAAACCTTTTCAACATTATTCCCTTCTTTGTTGAGTGCGCTTCCTAGCGGCCACTCAGATATACCTTCGAACTAAACAATCTCTCAACAGTGTTCCAGTGGTAGCCATTTGTCTACCAACCGTCATCAGCTCATACAAGATCTAACTCCAGCATAACTTTTCTATGGTGATTTAAAGTGAGTTACACTCCTGGTATTTGATATTCATTTACGATTTATATGTGCGGACCATTTTAGTCTAGGTAAAGTAAACTCAACTCTTTAATCCGCCATAGGTAGTAATCCTTTTTGGGAAGGATACTGTTGGGATTGGGTGGACATTCTAAATTTGTTTCTATTTACTTTGGGCTTAGATATGGCTTGCTGTGGTGTGGAAAAAGGAATAACTGTTTGAGGCAGATGTAGGGAGTTTGTAGGTTGTATGCTGGTGATTTAGGAGGAAGGTATGTATGGGAATTTGGCTTGTTAGCTAGCCTGGTCAAGTTTGACTTGCTCATGATGGTAAGCTTTGATGTGGGGATATTGAGGAGGCTGGTGGGGAATTTGCATGAACAATTCCTCACTGTAGTCTAACACTGGGTTGGGTAGGTCTTGGTCGAAGGTTGGGGGCGCGTTTTCTACCGCGCTTGTCACTGTGTGTTGTTGAGGCTGGGTCTGGGTAGTGGAGAGTTGGTTTTGCCGTGATTTACTTATGTTAGCAATGCGGCATGAAGCGATTGTGTTGCTACCTGAAGACGGGAGCAGGTGCTTGGCTGGCTTTGGTTTTGATGTCCAAGGCCCGTCATCTCAACACCCCGAAGTTCTTTGCACCTAAATGTTTTCTTGTGCACCCAAAAGTTTGGTCGTGTGGTTGCATGGCCAAAAGTTGGCCTGCGTGCGCAATCGTTTGTACATATACCCAACAGTCTGCCCACACACCCTACTGCTCACCCATGCTCCCAATCATTTGCCTGCATGCCCAAATTTCACCTGTACAACCAAAGCTTGGGCTAAAGTTCGGTGGTGTGATTGCGCAGCCCAAAGTTCATTTAGTTGTATTTGTACAGCTACTGACAAATTTTTGTGAGCTCCTGCGATTTTCCTTGTGCAAGCATAGTCATTTAGATTGATGTTCAAATCAAATCATCTGTATATTATCAAATACATATGTATTGCTTTCTATGTAGCTGATTTGATCTGAACATCAATCTAAAGTGATATATTTGCATAAAGAAAATCGCAAGAGCTCACAAACATTTGTCAATAGCTGTACATTGACTGAGAGACATTTCCTACGGTAAGCGTAACCCTTTCCGTATTCCTCCAACACTCTACTCACTTTAATAAGGCTAAAATTAGACAATTTTAATCAATTCAGGAAGTCCAATAGGAATCAAAGGGGTATATTTTATCTAAAAAAAAATCTTACTTCTACGGTTCTTTTCTAAATTTAATTGGATCATCTACTGATTGTCAAAATATAAGGAATAATTGTATCAACACATAGTGAAAGAGTTAAGTAGTTTAGTTAATCGGACATAAGTTGATTTTATCCCCTTTGAGTACTTATGATGTTATTTTCCATATTATTCTGGTTATCATTAGGTGACTGTATTTGGCTTAAGAAGGCTTTCTGTAAATCAAAATGTTGTACCCATTATATATTAATATTAAGATTTGCACTTTGAGATGGGCATATGCCGGGCATGAGATGAATCAAGATTTACTCTATTATTGTTTAACCTACCAAAAAGTTTCCTTCATTAGCAGTTGATTTTTCGATAACTAACGGATGGTAATATGCATGAAGTTATATTAGCCAAGATAGCCGCAGCCCGAGTTCCCGAGCAACAAGGACACAAAACATCAACAACACCAGATGCAACGCAATCTTCTGACCCGGAGCGTCTCCCACCCCATCATCACTACCAGCAAGATGGCTACCACCAACATCCCAGAAAGACCTCAAAGAGCGCAAGCCCTTCTAACCCTCAACACCAAACCAGGTATATCAGTAAAAACAGACATTACCCAAGCAGTCCTGACCAAGGTATCAAACACTTTAGGAATAGTCATATCTTTGGTTGAAGAAGGCTTGACGCTATAAGACGTAGGCTCGACACTACCAACTTACCAGCTAGGCTTGAGGCTAGCAGAAGTATGCTCGACACTACTAACACCTTACAGGAGGCATATCTCGGACTTAAAGACATGTGAACCTTCAGAACTTACCTGTTGGAAGGAAAAGTTGTACTACGGATGGTATTCTAAAACAATTCTTTCCCATCGCAGCGTCATTAAAGGACGAAATAACTTTAAAATTATGTTACCTTGCGAAATGGGCGTGTTAATCTGTCTAATAAGGGGAGATTGTAGGCACCAATCGAACAGGGCTAGACCCAAGAGGGGCTATAGGCATCTGATAAGGAGTCGCTGCAAGTCATGTTTCATTTGCTTTGCCTCTCTTACCGATTTCCTATGTGCTTCACTTACACTGAGAGTAATCCAGCTCGCTCTCACAAACACCTCCTCCTCCTATCTACTTCACTACACTAAACATGCACACCACACTTCCTTCTTCCACAAAAATAAAAATATTGTTATAATGATGAACAATAGCCCAGCCTCGGAGACCCCGGCGGGGGAGAGGGGGATCATAAACGCTCCCACGCCCGCCCGACCTTCCCCTGACGACCCCTCAAACTCAAAATGCTCTGGACCTCGACCTGTCAGTCTTACTATCAACTTTTGCAACATTCATGGCCTTTCCTATAAGTTTCCCTCTGTTGAACACCATCTCTACTCCTACAACCTGATCTTCTTTTCCTCACTGAAACTCAGTTGTCTGAAGCAACTGCCAGCAGCCCCTTCTCTGTATTCTCCTACTTTCTCCTTCCTAGTTTCAAAGCCAAAGGCGGATGTTGTGCATACGTGCACAACAAACTCATTTGCTCTCGTGTTCCCGATTTCGATTCCTCTGAATTCTCAACTTTACGGCTCAAACTATCCTGTCATTCTCATACTAAATATGTCTGTGCTTTCTATATTTCCCTTAACCCCCTAAGCCCTAGCGACGCACTGTTTACGTCAGCAATGTATGTAACGCTAAACCCCAGCGACGCATACGTCTGCGTCAGTGTTAATTACTCCGGCCCTATGGCACCTAGAGGGCTCAGATTTGTATGGGAACTGTGGAAGTATCCCACGCAACCTTGACGATGGTTGAAAACTCTCAAAGTCCAACCGCGTGCGTGTAAGCGCGCAAAAACATGGTTTTTGGGTGTTTTTGCCTTCAATTTTTAACTCTTGTAAAATCCGTTTTCGGGGCTCCGTAGGACCAATTTTTGACCTTTTTGATAGTTTTTTTGTTTTTTCCTTCATTCCTAACCCATTCGCTATTGTTTCTGGATTTTTTTTTTTTTCAAAACCTGCCGGTCCCTGGGTGTACATTTATTTATATTTAGCTGGGGCTCAGTGGGTTAACTCTACCGACTTTCCCAAATTCTTTAACTATCTAAACTCTAAAGTGGAACACATTCTATCCATTTCTCCATTCTCAGAAATCTCCATCTTAAAGCCTAGTTCACACATTCAGGAGTGTGAGGCCGAGTTTCCAGGAGTCCACATTCTTGGTTAATCGGGCAGGAATGAGGCAGAGTGTGAAAAATACCAGGAGTTTACAAGACTGCCCTAGAGTGTCCATGAGTTATTTCGAGTAACCCCGAGTACATTCAGGGACACTCTGATTAATTACAGAGTCATTAAGAGTGTGCTGAGAGTGTACTAAGAGTGTGTGGAAATTTGAATTTTAACTGTCATTTCAGGTACAGAGTGTATCCGAGTTTGTAAGAGTAATTAAGAGTTATCCAGAATGCAACTATAGTTAATCAGAGTTAATCAGAGCTATCGTGGGTGTTCATGAGTCTGTCTAGGAGTCCGTTGAGAGTATTGCCCGATTCCCTCCCATTGTTCCCCTGGCATATAAAAAGGCCACCCTATGACAACCTATGCCACACCCACAGGTGACGATGTGGAGCTGGATGGCCGAGGTTCAGCGGCAGGCAGGGTGGGTGAAGGGGCCTCATCATGCCGCTCTTGGAACTGGAAGATAAAATGTATATTAGTATGACATAGCCTGTTTTAATGTCATTCGTAAATATAAGTAATGTGACAATTACTATAACAATTACATAACACGAGCATTAATAATGTTTGATGTGTATGATTTATTATTATTAATCAATAAATGTAAGTGAACTTTGTGTCATGTGTCCAATGTCCATGCAACCCAAAAATAAGTATATTTTCTATTAAAAGTATTAAATATATATGTCTAAGGGAAATTAGTTAAACTAATGATAATGACATGGAGGATATTACTGCAATTTGATTTTTAAACAAACAATAAACGGAGCATTCTCTATACTTTAGACCTCTTATATTGAAATACGTGCAGGCAAATATATATCATTCTGACATAATTATTAAAAGAGAATGGGGCACAAACATAGATACTGCGACCAGGGGTGTAAAGGTAACACAGTACAGTACTTAAGTATATTTTCTCAGTCTCTACTTTGTATAAAGTATTAATTTGTGCCCACTAATTATACTCTAACTTGAGTATCATATATAAGAATTAGTTGTACATTTATTCCACTGCATTTACTTTACTTCTGTTATTTTGTGGAGTAAAACTTCAGCAACTTTCCGAATTATTCCTTCCAATAGATATGGAATTACAAGTAGCATTTTCCATTGACATTCCTCCAAGTTTAGGTGTGACATTCCTTGGGTAGTTCCAAGGTCACCACTATACAGTATATACATGGCGCTGATAAGCCTCCCCTCTCCCCCAACCCCTCAGGCAGTAGGTCACCACTATACAGTATATACATGGCGCTGATAAGCCTCCCCTCTCCCCCAACCCCCCAGGCAGTAGGTCACCACTATACAGTATATACATGGCGCTGATAAGCCTCCCCTCTCCCCCAACCCCCCAGGCAGTAGGTCACCACTATACAGTATATACATGGCGCTGATAAGCCTCCCCTCTCCCCCAACCCCCCAGGCAGTAGGTCACCACTATACAGTATATACATGGCGCTGATAAGCCTCCCCTCTCCCCCAACCCCCCAGGCAGTAGGTCACCACTATACAGTATATACATGGCGCTGATAAGCCTCCCCTCTCCCCCAACCCCTCAGGCAGTAGGTCACCACTATACAGTATATACATAGCGCTGATAAGCCTCCCCTCTCCCCCAACCCCTCAGGCAGTAGGTAGATATTAACTTTAGCTTAAGTAGCTTTCTAGTTGGGTACTTCTACATATACCTGAGTAACTTTATGAGTTCATACTTGTACTTGAACTTGAGTAAAATTATTAGGTACTTTTAACACCCCTCACTGTGACATACAGATTTTATAATAAAAATCAATATGGTTGGATATACAGTATGAATTGAGGTTTGACTTACAACACTTGTGGCAATGATATGTATGATCATGTCACATGTGGCAGTGTCTTTACTTGTAGGTTACTTGTGTGAAGGTTACTCAACCTTCACACATCCCTAGCACATATTAATGCAGACAAGCACATATGGATCTCAGGCGATTTTAACCTCCCTGACATTGACTGGACTGCCATCTCTCCCCTCGATCCTCCCGATGCTGACACTCCTGATCCTATCATTCCCCACACTAACAGACGCCAACTACACGATACCTTCATAGACACCATCAATACATTCTCACTTTCACAAACAGTACTCAAGCCAACACGAACACAAACTCGCCCCGGTGGCGACGGCGGCCCTTCTACCACATCTCACACCTTAGATCTATTTCTCACTAACAACATTCTTCACATAACAAACACACAAGTTGTTCCAAGACTGAGCGACCATGACATTGTACTTGTTGACGCTGATCTCCGACCAACGAGACAAAAACAGCGACCAAGACCTATCTTTATCTACTCCAGAGCTGACTTAGACGCGATCAAACAAGACTTGACTAAACTCAAAAATTACTTTTTTATAACAGACCCACACACAAGACCCCTCTTAACAAACTGGAACAACTTGCAACACACCATCCATACAGCCATGCACAAATACATACCACAAAAAAACCCCATCAAGTAGATATACTCTTCCATGGTTCACCAGGGATCTACGTAGACAACATCGTAAAAAACAAAGACTTTATAAACGCGCGCAGACACACAACACACCTGAAAACTGGACCGCATATACATCACACCAAAAAACATTTGCCAAAAACATAATAAAAGCGGAACGCAAACACATAGCTTCTTATCTCGCAGACAATGTCAGAAACAACACCAAACATTTCTTCAAATTTTTCAAGTCGCGCAGGCAGAATACCACCACCATCACATCACTTAAAGACAACAACGACACTCTACAAACCACTCCAGAACACAAAGCACAGATACTCAACACTCATTTCCAATCAGTATTCACACAAGAAAACAACCAAATACCTAACATGCCTGAAAACCCCTACCCACCCATACCCCACCTAGACATAACGACTAACGGCATACAGAAACTACTAGAGACACTTGACACAAACAAAGCCACTGGTCCTGACAACATCCCTGCCTTTATCCTTAAAAATTGTGCCTCAATCCTTGCCCCCATCCTGCAAAGCATCTTTACTCAGTCACTTCACACAGGCATCCTTCCACCTGACTGGCTTTGTGCGACCATCACTCCCCTTTTCAAGACAGGTGACAGGACTGACCCAAAGAATTATAGACCCATCTCACTCACATCCATCCCATGCAAAATTTTAGAACACATTATACATAAACACATTATGAATCACCTAGACGCAAACAACATCCTTACTGACGCACAACATGGATTTCGGCCCAAAAGATCATGCGAATCACAATCCATTGCCACATATCATGACATAACTAAACAACTGGACCGACGAGACATTAAACAGGTTGACACCATTATCCTTGATTTCGCCAAAGCCTTTGACAAAGTACCCCACAAAAGACTTCAGCATAAATTAGCTTTTTACGGTATAACTGGACCTACTCTTCACTGGATCACTAATTTCCTTACAAACCGGACTCAACGAGTACTCCTTGACGGCTCTTCCTCAGACTCTGCCCCTGTTTCTTCTGGTGTCCCACAAGGCACCATTCTTGGCCCTCTTCTTTTCCTTCTTTATATTAATGACCTTCCTCTGTCAACACCTAACTCTTCTACTAGACTATTTGCCGACGATAGTTTGATGTTTAGGCCCATACTGACTAGAGACGACTGTGGACTTATCTAGCAAGACTTAAACGCCCTCGAACATTGGGAGAACACCTGGCAGATGTCTTTCCGCCCCGATAAATGTAAACTTCTCCACTTTACCCGCTCCCGAGATCACCCATCACTTTCAATTACACATTACACAACCAACCACTAGAATCAGTTCCTTCATACAAATATCTTGGCGTCCACCTCTCCACCAACCTAAGATTCAACACCCACATTCATCACATACAAAGTCAGGCAAACCGCACACTAGGGTTCTTGAGGAGGAATTTACACAATTGTACACGAGACATCAAACACAATAGCTTATAACACCCTTGTTCGCTCAACACTGGAGTACTGCGCCGCAGTATGGGATCCATACACTCAATCTAACATTAACACACTTGAAAAAATGAACACAAAAGCAGCCAGGTTCATCACACACAATTACACGCAAACCCCAGGCATCACAACCCATATCAAAAATCAAATAAGCATGGAAACCCTTAACACACGAAGACTCAGGCACAGACTCACAGTAATGTATAAAATCACACACAATTATATTGACATTAAAAAACATGAATACCTACACAACTCAAACACCCGCAACACTCGGAACACACATTCTCATAAGTACCAAACATACCACACTAATACTGACTTCTACAAACACTCATTCTTTCCACTAACCATATGGGATTGGAACAGTCTCCCAGAAGATACAATAAATAGCCCTACACTAGACACATTCAAACACAGAATACACTAACATTTCGCCCACATCACACACACACCATAAACCCTCCACTTAGCTCCCCCCATCCTCCACCCTAATACCCTTATATGTGTGATATGCGCAAGTCCAGCGCCCAACACATTATCAATCGAGATCGAGATCGAGATCATGTAACTGTTATAGGCTATAACGTACCTCGGCTGTTATGCAGGTTTTTGTCCAGGATATGTGGCCCCTCATGAACACAAAGATCTTAAGGGTCCACTCATCCCGCTCAGACAGTTTCTACCCACCTTGTGTCCCGTCACCACTCTTTGTGTCGGTCAGCTTGCCAAAGCGTGACCTCGTTACCGTCACCCACACAGACAACTGGCTGCCTGTGATAGAAGGATAGAAAAATATAAGACAGTGATATTCGTTCAACAATCATTTACATTATACATGTCACACACACACACACACACACACACTCCTTAATACGACACCTGCCCACATTATTGTACACATTTTGCCTAGGCCATGGCGAACATGTTAAGAGGAGGCTGACCGTTTTTCTGGACCCCCTTCACCGTCATGCTTAGCCCCATTAGTTTTGAGACTAAGACGTTCGGCCCATTAGTTTGGCGATATTAACACATTTCTTTGTCAATTTTATGACCTTTCGTGCCATTTCGTTATCAATTTTTTTCATGGCGAGCTACAGCAAGCTTGAAATTTTAAGAGAAACCGGCCTTCGGCCAGGACATTTTTCTATCGAAAAATTTACATATTTATCTTGAAGGGGAGTCTAGGGTTTTTTGTTTTAAGCTTGATGGAGGTCTAGTGATGAAACTAAGAAATAAAGGAATGCAAGACCAAACAAACGGTCTGTCTCCCCTTAATACGGTAAAGCTTACACTTTACTGACGAACATATACACAAATCACTACAATAACCAGCGGTTGCTTACCTGTAACCGGAGATTTAAGGGTTGCTGCCTTCTCGTCAAAGTAACGTTGTTTCCTCCTTGTATCCTTAAAGTCCTTCATGCGTTTGACATAGAGGAAGGGGTTTTCCTTGACCCATTCGATGATATCATACTCAGTTTTTTAATGGGGCTAGGGGAAGGGGGGACAAGCGCAAGATGCCAGCTGGTTCACCCGGTGTTGCCACGAGTTGGGTTTCACTCGTCGATTGTCAAACGCTCGTGCTTCACTCCGGGTTCCTCGAACGGACTCGAGTTGAACTCGAGTTGCACTCTGGGTTATACCAGACAACTCGAAACAACTCAGCCTAACTCAGCATTATTCGAGACAATTCGGGTTTACTTATTTGACATAACCGGTGATAACCAGCAACACTCGAGTACACTCGAGATCATTCGAGTTATACTCATGGCTACTCTTTATGCACTCGATATTCATTCGGCCAATTGTTCATAGCAGGCTGAGTTAGCACGAGTGTCTGCTGTACACTCGGGGATACTCGATTACATTCATAAACACTCAACATCACTCTTGCATATTCGGCCACGTGGTTTTGTCCCCGAGTGTTGATGAGTTCCACCGATTAATTTGGAGTAATTATGAGTTGTTCCGAGTTAATCCGAGTAATCACGACCTATTTCGAGTGTTCCCGAGTGTCTTGAGGATGATCTGACTCGGGGCAATATTTTTAAACATGGTTGAAATTTGGGCTGCCCGAGCGGAGTTCCCTGGAGTATCCGTGAGTGACCCAGAGTGACCCAGGGTGACCCAGAGTGCCCATGGGGGCATGCGATCTTCCAAGAATCATTACGCGAGTTTCCGAGACTGTGGACTCCTGGAAACTCAGCCACACACTCCTGAATGTGTGAACTAGGCTCTAGGGTACTTCACACAGTCAGGAATGAGAGCTAGAATCACTAGGAGTAATGACTCCTGTTGATTCCTGGGAATATGACCGCGAGTGTCCGAAATTTCACGTGCCCTCACGACAGAGTAGGAGTCAGCGGGAGTGTCCCTGCGAGTCACAAGGAATCACTGGGAGTCACTGGGAGTTACCAGGAGTCACCGGGAGAAAACCGGGAATGAAGTGCGAGTTATTGAATATTTAAAAATTAACGGTTGGTTTCGGATTAGTGAAATATATGAGTCGATACGGGTAATACAGAAGTCACTGGGAGTTAGATAGGAGTCACTGGGAGTCACCGAGCATCACTGGGAGTTGTTAGGAATGAGATGAGAGTATGCCAGGCATGGCCCCCATTGTGCACAGCCCCTATATAAGGGGCCTCCAAGCTCTCCCACAGACGGAAGCACTGGACACACGTGCATCCACTGTGAGCCTCCAGGCATGTGTGTGATCCTATGATTTAAAGTTGCCATCCCTAAAGTATATCTCTTGTAGGCTATAACTACAGTCCTCTAATATAATCATTAAGTATTATGACTGTATTCATATATCATTAAAGACAATAATAGAATACAATAAGTCTGTATTATTATGTACCGTACGGTCATTATATCAATGCTTACTATAATTTAAGAAACAAATATATGTAAAGTATTGTCTAAAGAGTGCCTAGTTAATCCTTCACACATTTTCGTTTTCCTTCATTAGCAAGTTCTGTAATATTTCATAATATTACCTAAAATGGGTAACAGTTATAGGTTAGGTTAGCTTGGTTAGGTTAGGTCAGGGAAGTTGGAGAACTTGTAAACTAGAAGTAGGCTAGTGTAACATTGACCATACATTGTTCACATTATTAAATACCTCACCTACAGTAATTTCCTTCTCTACACAAAATCACTGTGTTAAACACAACGTCTTGTGGGCAATTGTACTTACACAGGTTCATACTAGGCCTTTGTATAATGTTTGACTAAGAAAACTAAAGTACCCGTATATATAATACTTTCAGGTGAGGAGTATTACAGTTTTATATGAATAATATTAGTTTTAATCCACCTTCATTTCACTTTGAGATACCTTTCGAATGCACCTACAATTAATAAATACTGCACAATTGTTTGGGGGGGAGGGATCTCCAGGTGAGTAGGCTCGCTTTGCTCACCACCCACACCCATGAATAGTGGGCCCTTTATTACATGTGCGCCCACTACAGGTATCTCTGTGGGCGCCCCTGCCGCTTGGACAGCATTCTCTGGGACTCCCAGTGGCTCCTGGTGGTTCCTGGTGACTCCCGTCGATTCTCAGTAACCCTCAGTGACTTGCATGTATTACCTATCTTTATCCTAGTGACTCACGGTGAAACTGAGACCTGAAACTGAAACCGAAACCTGTCCGCGAATCAGATACGAATTACCGCGAGTCACTGCGAGTCACCAGGACTCACTGAGAGTCACAGGGGAGTCACTGGGAGTCATCAGGACTCACTGGGAGTCACCAGGGCTCACTGGGAGTGGTACGACTCGCAGCGAAAACTTTAAACACGGTGAACATTTTGTCGGATAGGGCCAATCACCCGCGACTGCTCGGGAGTCACTGGGAGTCTAACAGGAGTCACTAGGATATCACTAGAGTCACTAGGAGTCATCGATTTTCACCACGAATAGGCCCAGGAATCCGAATTTTCACCTACTCCTAGTGATTCTAGCTTGCACTCCTGACTGTGTGAAGTACCCTTTAGGAGATTTCAACGTTCACCACTGCCAATGGCTCTCCTCTCATACCTCTGACCAACCTGGTGAACAAGCGTATGTCTTTTCTATCCTAAATGACCTAGAACAGCTGGTTCAGTAACCCACCCGTATCCCGGATCGCTTCAGAGATCGGCCCAACATTCTTGACTTATTTCTAACTTCCTACCCTTCTTCTTATATTGTCGATCTTTTCTCTCCTTTGGGCTCCTCCGACCATAAACTTATCTTTGTCACCTGTCCTATCTCTCCAGTATGGACACCCGATCCTCCCAGCCGGCGGCGCTTGTGGCACTTTGGCATTGCCGACTGGGAGGCTCTCCGGCAGTACTTCTTTGATTTCCCATGGAATTATTTTTGCTTCTGTGGCTGGGGTCCCTCGGAGAGTGCTGAACACATTATCGAGGTAATCCTATCGGGCATGGAGGCATACATTCCATCTTCTTTAGCCTAGTTCACACATTCAGGAGTGCGAGCCCGAGTTTCGAAGCGTTACCAGTCTCGGAAACTCGCGTAATGTCTCTTGGAAGATCGCATGCACCCATGGGCATTCTGGGTCACTCCCTGATACTCCTGGGAACTCCGCTCGTGCAGCCCAAATTTCAAACATGCATGAAAATATGGCCCTGAGTCAGCTCAACCTCAAGCCACTCGAAATCACTCGGGAACACTCAAAATAACCCTTGAGTACTCGAAGTCACTCCTAACCCCTTCTATCCCGGCGTTGTCTCTTTCATTTTATTCCTACTACTATCAAACGATTTTATTCAGTTTCACAAGGGCCTCCAGCAGCAAACAGGCTTCGAACTATCTCACTTAACCATTTTTACTACCACAAATCCTTCTTAAGCTGCGCAAAATCGTCTATATATAGCTAGAAGGGGTTAGCAATTCAGAATTACTCCTCATTACTCGGTTTAACTCCTCAACACGCTGGGACAAAACTACGTGGTCAAAAATGAGAACTATTAGATTAATAACATGAACAAAAATATATAAATATATATATTTAATACATTAATAATGATAAAACTCTCTCTCTCTCTCTCTCTATATATATATATATATATATATATATATATATATATATATACCAATACATTTAATTAACCCCTTCCGTACCGGCGGCGTCTTTCTAATCTTATTCTAGCTATATTTATACGATTTTGTGCAGCTTGAGAAGGATCTGTGGTAGTGGTAAGGGGTTAAGTGAGATAGTTTGATATATATACAGTATATATATATATATCCGTGGCCTCGGTGTCCTTAATTTTCAAATATTTTGATTACTTGTTTGAACATAAGGGCTTGCCAGTAGTCACGCTCAAAAATCACATGACTGCTATTAGAATGATCATTTATGATTTAACAGGGCTTTCAGTACCGCAAGCAGAGGAGAAAGCATTCATGCGCGCATGTTTCAAGCTTCGCCCACCACCACGCCAGCTCATGCCTACCTGGTCACTCGACAAAGCTTTGTCTTTACTATATTCTCAGAAATTTAGTCACAATCCTAATTTGTATTCAATTTTAAATAATGCTGTGTTCCTGATGGCCTTGGCTACAGGTAAATGGGTATCTGAGCTGGCGGCGAGAGCAACGAACCGAACTGTCTTAGGTTCGCACGGCGCAATGCTAATGTTCAGATTGCACCGTTGCCCACATTTATCGCAAAAAATGAACACCAGGATCATGTGTTCACAGAGTTTGAGGTGGCGGCGCTCAAACAGGGTGACACTCATCACAGATTATATCCAGTGAAGTCGCTCTTAACCTACATTGAGGTGTCACGGCCTAAGCAGCCAGGACTCTATGGGTTTCACAGATAGGTCAACGTCCCACAAAGCGGCACTTGGCAGCTTTACGATGATTGGTCTCTCTGCTCCAGGGCGGGTGTTTTGAACAGCTGACTTGGAGTTCAAAGAGTGCCATTACTGTATGAGGTATGTCGTCATTGATTCCGGGGTCACTACTAAATAATACGTTTTCCTTTTTCCCTTCGGAACTCAAACCTATAATTTTGGTATTTTCTACCATTTGTGAGGAGTCGGACAGTAAATAAATAGGATGTGGAAATAGACAGCCTGTTTGATCCAGCGGCCCCCCCCCCCTCCTGTATTACAATAGGCTAACCCTTGCAGTATTTCAGGATGCGTTCCTTCCTTCTATTTTGGCTATGATTAGATGATTTTATTCAGTTTAGGAAGGCATTGTGGAAGTCAGAGGGTTGATCAGGATTGTGTTTACCCCTTTGATTCCTAGAGATCTTTGCTAAACTGCATAAAGTAGACTAAGGATAGCCAGATTATTGTGTAGAAGCGCGTCATAAAACTGAAAAAGTTATCCTAGTATATTCTATAAGTATATTTCCGCTATGATGTTCCTAGAAGTGATCTGTAGGTTTACTATAGTTACTCCTTTATTCTCAGACTGGCGATGCTGTATTTTCTTTGGTTAATATTTGTTGAACGTTTTCTGTGTTTTGTTATTTGAGAAATAACCATTTTATTTTTTTCATCGCACTGAAATGGTTTAGAGATCCTATAATAACTATAGGATCTCTAAAATGGTTAATGGTTTAGAGATCCTATAATAACTATAGGATCTCTAAATGGTTTAGAGATCCTATAATAACTATAGGATCTCTAAAATGGTTAATCCATTATATTTTATCAATAGGCGTTTTGTGCAGGTTAGGAAGGATCTGTTGGAGTCAAAAGGGTCACTAACCGTATCTAAACTAAGGTTGGCCCCTGCCTGTGTTGTCCCATTAGTTTGGCAAATTTAAGACGTTTCGTTCCATTAGTTTGGCGATTATAAAACATTTCTCCCCATTCAGGTGTGGGTTTGTTTTGGGCGAGCGATAGCGAGCCTGTAGTTTAGGAGAAACCAGCCTTCAGCCGGAAAATTGTTAAAAAATAAGTAAAACATTAGCTTGAAGGAGTGTCTAGTGGTATGTATTTTAGCTTGGACGGAGCCTGGGGAGGCGGGTTGTTTAGTGTCTGGTCTAGGGGGCAAACTAGAAAATAAATGGCTCGAAAATGGTAAAAAACAATCATACCCATCTATAATAATTTTAAAACACACACACACACATACGCGCGCAGCTAGCTCAGTGGTAACGTCCCTGCCTGCAACCCAGCAGACCAGATTCAAACCTCGCACAGGTTGATGAAGGTTTTCTGAGACATAGCTGGCGGTTACGAGCTCCCTTGAGCAAGGAGATGAGTAATTGTTATCGATAATAATGTCTAGGAAGCAGGACAATACGAACCAAAAACTCAATTCCTGTCAAAACTACAATTATGAATAACATTTTGATTACACACAAGAATGTCGGATGAGCTAGTGTTAAGATAGTTCTAACCTGAATCCATCTTTCCTTCATCCTATGACTTAAATTGCTTCAAACCCTGTGTCTTATTTTTCTTCTTCTTCTTCGGAGTCGCTGTGCTCACTTTACAGTTGAGATTTGGAATATTTCTTATAGAACATTTTAGGCTTAGAATATTTTGTTTTATCATTTCCCAAAGTTATGCCCTTTCCTCCTGGGACACCCTGTATAGAGATCATTGCTAGGTAGTAGGTTCTGGCTATAATTACACTATTTTATTAAGACGTGATGGGTGTATTTATTTGCTTATATACAGTATTTACCTTTTATTATTTTCTTAGTTTACTCCCTAATCCTCCATCAAGCTTAAACAAACACCCCCAAGACCCTCCTTCAAGATAAAAATGTGTACATTTTTCGATAGAAAACTTTCCCGGCCAGAGGCCGGTTACTACTATAATAACAGCTCGCTTACGCTCGTCAGGAAAATAATCGACACTTAAATTGCACAAAAGGTCTCAATATTGACAAATAAATGGGGCAAAAGGTCTTAAGATCAACAAACTAATGGGGCGAACGTCTTAAAATCTCAAAAGTAATATGCTAAACATGAGGGAGAAGGGGGGCCACAAAAAAAAAATGACCCATCTCCCCTTTAGTTTATGAAGGGGCAGGCAAGGTTACTATATCGTTATCTCCAAGTACTGCTAGATTAGTTATCATACCTATAGCTAGATAATCGCTAAGTATAGTTGATTTGTTTTCACCTGATGGTAAATTGAATCCCTTAGCAACTGATGTATTGATACTTGTTGGGAAAATATGAATCTACCTTGTCTCTGCGTCATAAGCATGCCATGTTTTCATAATTAGCAACACATTTCGCGACTAACTCTACGTAAAAGCTGAGTGACCAAGATAGTAACGTAGCAATTTACCATCAGCTGGAAAAAATAGATTATAGTATGTTCTGGCTATTGTTAGACGATTTTATTAAGCTTATGAAGGATCTGTGAAACTCCAAGGGTAGTATGAGATTGGTTTTAACCCTTTGAACATCGCTATCATATCACCATCTCTCGAATAGCATTAAACTTAACCAAATGTCCATAACATTGCTAGTATAAATGTCTCTAGCTTAGCAATAGTAGAAATAGATTAAAGTGCAATACATACCTCTAGATCTAGCGGTAAAGTAGCTAAATTGAGTGTGAGAGAGAGAGAGAGAGAGAGAGAGAGAGAGAGAGAGAGAGAGAAAGAGAGAGAGAGAGAGAGAGAGAGTACAAAGGAAAACAAGCAACAGCAGTTCATGCGACCCCTCGAGGTTACTTGCCCTCCAAAACACTGCTGTTTCAAGTGTTGCAACAGTATTTCGGAGAGAATGTGGGAAAGATGTGAGAAGGAAGTACTGCCCTGGGCAGTTCATGGCAGGGGAAATTATATCAAGATCTATTAGGTTATTGAACAAACACTACTAAAGAAAAATATTTATTCAATTACAAATTAAAATGTAAAACTTGCAAACTAAACAAACCAAAATTGGGACAAGGACAATATAAAGTCAAATTAAATTATCAAAATCGCTATGTGGAAACAACGCTTACTAAAATTAAAATTATTAAATAAAAGAATACAATCCACCACATAGGGTGTACATTACTACATGAGCAAGTTAATCTGTTTCCCAAGCAAACTAATCGCACATATAACAACGCACTATCGTCACGTTAAAGGAATTAGTCAAGTTTGGGAAGTCCGGGATGTTCTGGTAAATTTTACTAAACTCTGCATGAATAAAGAAACTACATGTTAAATGTCAAAATATTATTTAAAATCAAATTTGCAACATGACAAGACATTAACAATAGTACAAAATACAAATATTGATAAGATATCTATACTATTACAAAATAATATGTAAAATACAGTACAGCACTCACTAACGATAGTGCTATCGGGTAGGTACAGTTGTGGACAGATGAAACAGATACAGCCTTGGTCTGTCCAAGACCTCAATAGAGGGCAGCACAATTAGTGCCCATAAATTATCTGGTAACATTGATGGTGTGGGGGTAGGAGGTGAAGGTATGGGGTGGAGGAAGGGAGGCGAGGGAGGGGGAAAGAGGGTACAGGAGTGGGAGGGGTAACCAGCGGCGAGGTGGGAGCAGGTGGGGGTGGAGGGATTAAGTGGGTGACCAAATACATTACTGTGAAATAATGATTAATTTTGTGTTTTGATAATTATGTGGTATTATGATTGCAAAATAATGGATTGCTGGTATTAATGAAACATATAATACTGCTAAAGTTGTAGCAAATTGAAACAGAGGCACCCTCCAATAAGTAACTGTGTGTTTCTACCTGGATAATCATAGATGGGGGAGGGGAGAAGGTATTATTATTATTATTATTATAAGGACTAGCACCTAGCCCATGAAAACTATGTGGCACTAACACTCATGATTAAAACGGCAGAAGTAATCTAGGCGAATTCAAGAAAGATACAAAGCTATGGGAAAAAACGTTACAGAAAGGTAAAAGACGAGCACGAGACAGAACGTGCATAAAGAGATCAAGATACAAAGTGGGGGGTGACAAACTATAGAGGGCAACCTAGCAGTAGTGCAGGATAGGGGTAGGTGGTGGTGGATTACAAAGAAACCTGTGGTTGGAGTGTGAATTATTTTTATGAAGAACAATGAATTTAAACTTTGGTAATGGCATAATAAAAACGTTGTCTAACATCTCACTTACACACCTTCGATTGTGATAGTAATATAACGAATTTGTATGCATTAAATATTCAACTATGAAAAACATCTTTGCATAGCCTCATAATACCATAAACCTTGATAATATTAGGTGGAGGTGTGTGTAACATGATAAACGCGCTATAGGCAACTTGCTCTCGCTAGCTCTCTCTCTCTCTCTTTTCCATGAGCACGTATATACAGCATATGTGGCAATCAAATGAGGAAACTATAATAACACCAGACGACGATACTGTTGTTACAGTAGAATAATGCTCTTTGAGCAGTATGTATTGCCTTACCAGTGGTTGTCCCCTTATTATTATTATTATTTTATTATTATTGAAATACCACAGGAACGAAAATTCCTGGGAGCGAAACTTCCACCCCCAACGAGATCCCTCTCTTTCTACCACCTCCCTCCACATGTTACACGTCTCGTTAATCACAGTCTTCTAATATACAAATCACATTTCCTTACCCCCTGACATTCTTGAAATACCCACTAAGTATATTCAATTAGATACCAACCATGCAGACTATAATACGCTCGTTGTGTATGGGTACGAGGCGATCTCAAGACACCTTAGCTCCCAGTGCACAACGAACCGGATCATGATTATGTCCGCCTGTATTAAATTATGTATTATGTTGATTTATACCATTGCCTATTTTTGTAATAATTGTATTCAGCTAACTATGATCTCAATAATCATTGATGTAATGAAAATATGAATAGTCTCCTCATACGATTGATCTAGTTCTGTAGTGCTATTATTTACAACCTGTCAATTAATAATTCAGTCACTACAAGCTTGCTTTTTATTTTTTTTTATTTTTTTTTAATGAAATACGTATATACAGACCATGTGACAATTAAATGAGGAAACTATAATAACGCATCTGAATAATGCCAACCTGACTTATAAACACAAATATGAATGTAACCAGACGACGATGCTGTTGTTTCAGTGGAATAATGGCTCTTTGAGCAGTATGTATCGCCTTACTAGTGGTTGTCCCCTCACAGGGTGGGGGGCGCTGCTCAATAAACTCGCCCCTCGGGGCAAAATCAAATCTCTCTCTCTCTTTTTCTCTCTCTCTATTGGAACATAAGCACAAACCGTTTGTCGGTTGTATATCTAATTTACTTTGAAACATTTCATATATATATATATATATATATATATATATATATATATATATATATATATATATATATATATATACAGTATATACAGTACTACAGTAAATTAAGCAAGCTTTATCTACCTATTTATCTTTGCTATATTCATTATATGTTTTAGTCTGCAGTTTTTCCATTATAGCAAACTGGGTCGACCGTGATTATATTTACACACTACACTATATATATTTGCAGTGCAGTTCCTTGATTATATTTACACACTACACTATATATATTTGCAGTGCAGTTCCTTGATTATATTTACACACTACACTATATATATTTGCAGTGCAGTTCCTTGATTTTGTAAAATAAATACTACCACATTGGTATAGACATAATTGTATGCAACTGACAGCAGCCCCTTCTCTCTATCATCCTACTTTCTCTATCCTACTTTCAAAGCCAAAGGCTGATGCAGCAAACTCACTGGCTCTCATGTTCCCGATTTTGACTCCTCTGAATTCTCCACTTTATGGCTCAAATTATCCTGTCATTTTCATACTAAATACTTCTGTGTTGTCTATCTTTCCCTTAACTCTACTAATTTTCCCATATTCTTTGAGTATTCAAACTCTTAACTGGAACACATCCTAGCCATCTCTCCTTTCTCAGAAATCACCATATTAGGAGATTTTAACGCTCACCACCACCAATTGCTCTCCTCTCATTCCACTAACTAACCTGTTATCCCAGATAGCTTCGGAGACCGGCCTAACATTCTTGACTTGTTTCTAACTACTGACCCTTCTTCTTATACTGTCGATCTTTTCCCTCATTTGGGCTGCTCTTACCCATCTCTCTTACCTGTCCTATCTCTCCAGTACGGCCAACCGATTGAGCCGAACTTGCCAGCCGGCGGCACTTGTAGCGGGGGTGCGCCACATTTCCTACACCATGTATACTGCGTATTTCCTACACGTCACATCTCCTACAAATTTAGCAGTTTTTAGTGTAGTGACATATTTCCTACACATATACTGCATATCTCCTACACAGTTTTTAGAGTAGTGACATATTTCCTACACATATACTGCATATCTCCTACACAGTTTTTAGTGTAGTGACATATTTCCTACACATATACTGCATATCTCCTACACAGTTTTTAGTGTAGTGACATATTTCCTACACATATACTGCATATCTCCTACACAGTTTTTAGTGTAGTGACATATTTCCTACAGATATACGGCATATCTCCTACACAGTTTTTAGTGTAGTGACATATTTCCTACAGATATACGGCATATCTCCTACACAGTTTTTAGTGTAGTGACATATTTCCTACAGATATACGGCATATCTCCTACACAGTTTTTAGTGTAGTGACATATTTCCTACAGATATACGGCATATCTCCTACACAGTTTTTAGTGTAGTGACATATTTCCTACAGATATACGGCATATCTCCTACACAGTTTTTAGTGTAGTGACATATTTCCTACAGATATACGGCATATCTCCTACACAGTTTTTAGTGTAGTGACATATTTCCTACAGATATACGGCATATCTCCTACACAGTTTTTAGTGTAGTGACATATTTCCTACAGATATACGGCATATCTCCTACACAGTTTTTAGTGTAGTGACATATTTCCTACAGATATACGGCATATCTCCTACACAGTTTTTAGTGTAGTGACATATTTCCTACAGATATACGGCATATCTCCTACACAGTTTTTAGTGTAGTGACATATTTCCTACAGATATACGGCATATCTCCTACACAGTTTTTAGTGTAGTGACATATTTCCTACAGATATACGGCATATCTCCTACACAGTTTTTAGTGTAGTGACATATTTCCTACAGATATACGGCATATCTCCTACACAGTTTTTAGTGTAGTGACATATTTCCTACAGATATACGGCATATCTCCTACACAGTTTTTATTGTAGTGACATATTTCCTACAGATATACGGCATATCTCCTACACAGTTTTTATTGTAGTGACATATTTCCTACAGAGATACACCATAATCTCCTACACACAAAAATCTATACGGTCACATTTCCTACACTGCCGTGTATACGGGGAGGAGTAAGAACATGGTATTAAATGTGTCCCATATTCGTGTTATTATATTGGTAGTGACAAACCCATGTTAGACCAATTAGAAAGGAAATTCACCATCGATATACCTAATAGATGTAATATACCTTTTTCATATTATATTTATACCCTATTATTATTTAGAATGTAGCGTAAATCACCATCAATATACCCAATGATTAACCCCTTCTTTACCGAACGTCATCCTTTTTATTATATTCTGGCAATGAGATGATTTAATTAAGCTTAGGAAGGACGTCTACCCATTAAAAGGCGGCATACTATCTCAATTAATACTTTTAGCTCAATTAATATTTTTAATAAAATAATAATGTAGCTGAAATCAAATACAAAAGACGTCGCTGGTACAGAAGGGGTTAAACAAACCTTTTGCATACTTACAGGGATAACCCCTTCTGTACCGGAGACTTCTTTTTATTTGACTTCAGCTACATTTAAACGAGTTTATGAAGTTTAGGTATGAAGCTTTATGGTAGTTAAGAGGATTATGTATCAGAATTGTAGGAGATATGACAGTATAATTGTAGGAGTTATGCCGGATGCACCGTGTGGTGTAGGAGAAATGATGGGTACTCAGTATCAGAATTGTGGGAGATATGACAGTATAATTGTAGGAGTTATGCCGGATGCACCGTGTGGTGTAGGAGAAATGATGGGTACTCAGTATCAGAATTGTAGGAGATATGACAGTATAATTGTAGGAGTTATGCCGGATGCACCGTGTGGTGTAGGAGAAATGATGGGTACTCAGTATCAGAATTGTGGGAGATATGACAGTATAATTGTAGGAGTTATGCCGGATGCACCGTGTGGTGTAGGAGAAATGATGGGTACTCAGTATCAGAATTGTAGGAGATATGACAGTATAATTGTAGGAGTTATGCCGGATGCACCGTGTGGTGTAGGAGAAATGATGGGTACTCAGTATCAGAATTGTAGGAGATATGACAGTATAATTGTAGGAGTTATGCCGGATGCACCGTGTGGTGTAGGAGAAATGATGGGTACTCAGTATCAGAATTGTAGGAGATATGACAGTATAATTGTAGGAGTTATGCCGGATGCAGCGTGTGGTGTAGGAGAAATGATGGGTACTCAGTATCAGAATTGTAGGAGATATGACAGTATAATTGTAGGAGTTATGCCGGATGCACCGTGTGGTGTAGGAGAAATGATGGGTACTCAGTATCAGAATTGTAGGAGATATGACAGTATAATATTATTGTAGGAGTTATGCCGGATGCACCGTTTGGTGTAGGAGATATGCTGGGTACTCAGTTTTGGTGTAGGAAATGTGCTGGATACTTGTTTTTGTGTAGGAACTATGACCGACCATGTGTAGGATATGTGGCAGTACTCCAACTTTTGTAGTTGCCCCCTTGTAGCAATTTGGCACTGCCGACTAGGAGGGTCTCCGGTAGTACTTCTTTGATTTCCCACGGAATAACGTTTGCTTCCGTTGCCGGGGACCCTCGGAGAGTGCTGAACTCATTACCGAGGTAATCCTCTCGGGCATGGAGGCATACATTTAATTTTCTTTCCCTCAGACTAATGTAAAAAAAAACTTGGTTTACTCACGCTTGTTCTACTTCTGTCCGCATTAAGGATGAAGCATTCAAACGGTACTGACACCTTCAAAATCAAGAATCTTTTTCTTCCTATGTTTCTGCCCAGAATTAAGCCAAATATGTTTTTCCACTCACCAAACACTCTTTCCTCGATTCTATATTAAATGCACTGAACTATCCAATATCTAATGCTAATGTTGGAAAGGTTGGGAGAGAGTTATCTTGACCAGGATTCGAACCCACTCACTCCAGGTATATTTGGAAGAGCTGAGCACCATAAGCACTCAGCCATATGCTCATGGCCGAGTAGTTATGGTGCCCAGCTCTTCCAAATATACCTGGAGTGAGTGGGCTCAAATCTTGGTCAGGTTACCTCTCGCTGAACTATCCAACTCTAAGCTCTTCCCAAGCTTTCTTGTATCTAGCCAAAAACCTCTCCACCAATTGTTCTTCTTCGTCTTTCCCTCCCCTTTTCCACTCTGACGGCACTATCGTCACTTCTTCCTCTGACAAAACTAAACTCTTCACCCAAACTTTCGCTAAAAACTCCACTTTGGATGATACTGATGTTATTCCTCCCTCTCCAACTTATACCTAATATCATAATCTCTTTTAAATATGCACTCTCTATCCTCTCTGGGCTTAATACTAAGAAGCCGTGATGGTGTTCCTCCTGTTGTACTAAACAATTTTTTGCTTCCGTGCTGACTCCCTGCCTAGGCAAACTCTTTCGTCTCTGTCTCTCCTCTAATGTCTTTCCTTCTTGCTGGAAGTTTGCTCTCAATCAACCTATCCCAAAGAAGGGATGATCGCTCTCAACCTTCCAACTATCGTCCAATTGCTCTCATTTCTTGCATCTCGAAAGGTTTGGAAACTATTCTTACTTCGAAATTTCTTAAGCATCTCTCTTCCCATATAATCTACTTTCAGATCGCCAGTATGGCTTCCTTAGAGGTCGCTCTACTTGTGATCTTCTTTCATATCTTATTAATATCTTACTAACTTTTGGTCATCCTCCTTTCATGATTTCGGTGAAACCTTTTCTTTTGTGCTAGACATATATGTCCTTTAATAGAGTCTGGCACAAATCTCTAACTTCTAAACTACCCACCTTTAATTTTTGTCCCTCAATTTGTGCCTTTATCTCTATTTCCCTTCCTGGCCGTTCCATAGCTGCAGTTGTGGACGGCCATCTTTCACATCCTCAACCTATCAATTATCCGCTATTCATTCATATGCTGATGACTATTAAACTAATTTTTCAGAACCCCCCAGCAAGCAATCTCTCAAAAAGTCACGTGACGATGCCATAAAACACTTATCTTCTGACCTATTAACAATTCCCATTTGGGGTAGAAAAT
The DNA here is from genome assembly GCA_032716605.1 of Paralithodes platypus. Classification (NCBI taxonomy): domain Eukaryota; kingdom Metazoa; phylum Arthropoda; class Malacostraca; order Decapoda; family Lithodidae; genus Paralithodes; species Paralithodes platypus. Next base: position 54,347,844 of record CM064521.1, read on the forward strand.
ATATTGTTGCTTTTGGTGCTTCCAAAACACATATCTCAATTTATCTACCCATCAAGAACTCCCACAGGACTTTCCCTTATACTTTAACAATACACAAATCAACCCTTCATCTTCTCTCAGTATTCTCGGTGTCTCCTTTTCTCCTGATCTCACTTGGAAAGATCATATTACCACCCTTGCTAAAACAGCTTTCCAGAAGCTGGGTATGCTCAATCGTCTCCGGGGGTTCTTTACCCCGGCACAGCTTCTTGCTCTGTACAGAGGCAGAGTCTTCACATGTGTGGGGAAGATCCTCTCACACAGCATTTCTTGACAAAGAGGAAAAGAAAACCTTTCATCTCATTAACTCATGTCCACTCCCTGACTCTCTGTGATCTCTCTCTTCGCCGCAAAGTTGCATCTCTCTTGCTATTCTACCGATATTACAATAATCAGTGTCCCTCACCATCTTTCAATGTATACCACCTCCTCTACAAAGAGTACGTAGAACCCGTCTTCCAACACAATCGCACCCCTACTCTTTGCAACTCTCCAACCCAAGAGTGAAACGTTATTCCCAATCTTTCCCCTATTCAACAGATGAGCTCTGAAACACTCTACCCTGAATCCATTTTCCCTTCATCCTATGACTTTAATTGCTTTAAACTTCGTGTATCCAGGCATTTTGGTTCGAACATTCCTTGATTTTGGCCCTGTCACTCTTTCAACTATGGGGAAGGCATTCGTCACAGGCAGTTCTGCCCTTTGTCTCACTAACTCACATAGAAAAATTATCTACTAACTATAAAATGACCATGCTTTTATTTCAGTCTCGCTCTACAGGTTTTGTGTGAGTCAATTATTTAGTAAGATTAAGATTACCCTCTTTATTGGTTAATAAGGATGTATAAAATCTAGAGTTACCAATAATGCTATTGTAAAGTCGGTTTGTAACTAAATATATAAGAAATCAATGGACTTTATATTATTGATTGGCAATATTTGTCAAAATTGAATTATTTGTATCCTAAAGAAATATTGAATTAAGAAATGTTATGTTACGTGCAATAGTTTGAAAGCCCCATAAATTAAATATGTGTATATATTCCATACCAAGTGTGTTTTTTCGTACACTAATTCTGACAACAATAAACACGTAGGAAATGCTGCAACTCCTCCTTTTCATTCATCTTTTAGATACTGACCTTGTTGTTAAGCTTTATGTTATTCACAATTTAATGTTAAATATGTTACGAAATCACAGGTCATATATTCACATAAATGATAATTCCCCCTGTTTTTTGAGAACTAGGTTTAAATTATTAATGGGGACTGACAATTCGTTGCTCCCTTTTATCTTTTGCGCCTTTAATCTCTTCCTGTTTTCTGTAATCTGTTAAAGTTAATTTATCAAGCTTTATGTATCTCTCCTGGTTCATCTTTCACTAGATTGTTAGTAGTTATATCTCAAACCTTCGAAGTATACTTTGGCCTATGTCATGATATTATGAATTTCTCTAATTATCTTAAACACAATTACAGTATATATCATAAAGCAGCACAATGCATTATTTTCGTTTTACTAGTTGTATATACTATGCATCTTTGCTCACCATAATTATTACAATCCTATTCAGTATTTTCATTTTAATGTATTCCCAACCCTTTCTTAATACGTGTAGCTTTTTCACTTTAATTTCACGGTCGTTATAGGATGTTCCTCAGTTTTGGAATGTTATTTATCTACAAAATCGGTAATGGCTATCTCAATTACTCATCCAACTACAAGACGTCCCGCCAACAATTAATGAACTCATTTACTATATGCCATAATAAGTGAAGCAGCGTATCCTCATATCTCTGAGGCACTAACCAACTGTATACAGTTTAGAACCCGTAGCAAGGAATGGCCCTAACGCTATCTCATTTAACGCCTTCACTTCTACTGATGCCGTCAAAACGCAACACAAAATACCTGGTATACCGGAAAGGTTCTGCATAATCATGTTTTCATTTGATATTAATTAAGCTTACACCACCCTTGCGTCATTATTGTTGAGCATATCTACCAAGAGGTTTGACCAATAAATATAACTTAGTTTTTAATGTGGGGGATAATATTTTATAACATGGTCTTTTGCGCCTCTATACCGAAACTTTGAGGATTGTATTGACACATTATATATAACTGGTTGTTTTTCTTGAACAGGTGTATTGATATGTAAATATATATTAGTCATCCTTTGTTTCCTGGTTTCTGCTTTGGAGTGAAATTAATAAAGATAGCTTATTTATAGATACATTGAATAATGTTTTATTAATTTATAATATTGTGTTGTTTAAATTCTTATGGACGCATATAATGAAAAGCGATTATATACCCGTGACAATGCCAACACTGATAATACCTCCGGTACACTTGGAAAACACTTTAATTGGCGTTTTATTGATACCGTATTATATACACCATATATGCATTGCATACTTTCGTTACTACTATGACCTATACACTCACCATTATGCTGAAACACTAACTATAATATTTTAAGTTTGACTGAATCACCAACTGACAAATATTAACAATTACTATATTTCCCCCTTGTTAGGCAACCAACAGGTAGTTCAGCTGTATCTGACGCTCCCATGTTTGAACAATACCAGGCGCTCTAAGCAGAGATAAAATATGAAGTAGTACTACATTAGAGATTTAAGATATCATAAATTTGAATGCCTATATGTCACATATATATTGTATAGGGAGGGAGGGAGAGAGAGAGAGAGAGAGAGAGAGAGAGAGAGAGAGAGAGAGAGAGAGAGAGAGAGAGAGAGAGAGAGAGAGAGAGAGAGAGAGAGAGAGCAATAGCAGGTTAACAGCCTGTAGCACGTGTATTATGCTACACACACCTCACGAATCCAATACTTCGCAATCATAATACCACATAATTATCAAAACACAAAATTAATAATTCTTTCACAGTAAAGTATTTGGTCACCCACTTCCCTTCACCATCACCTGCTCCCACCTCGCCGCTGGTTACCCCTCCCACTCCTGTACCTTCTTTCCCCCTCCTTCGCCTCCCTTCCTCCACCCCATTCCTTCACCTCCTACCCCCACACCATCAATGTTACCAGATAATTTATGGGCACTAATTGTGCTGCCCTCTATTGAGGTCTTGGACAGACCAAGGCTGTATCTGTTTCATCTGTCCACAACTGTACCTGTAAGCATAGCATGCCTCAAGTGACCCCTATCAATAACTACCCTACAAATAACCTACATTTATTGCACAAATAAACTAAGGAAATCGCAAAAGCAAGCAATTGATACTATCGACAATGAATACATATAATATAAAGACAAACAATTGCAAAATATGAAGTAACAACAGATTTAAACAAAGAGTACTCTTTTAACAAGAACAATCAATTTAAAAAAATATCAATGTTAATATTAATAATAGAAAAAGAAATAGATAAACAATAAATACAGACAAAAAGTAAGCAAAGGTTATACAAAAACTTCAAGTTAAAAATGCTTGATTAAAATTATTGATGTCAAATTTTAGAATACAGTCACAATAATTGACCCTAAACAGATTACATTTATGGAACAATTTACTTGCCTCAAAACCTCTGTCCACTAAGAGTCTGTATAGTAACCTAGCTCTAGCCCAAAAGTCATCTACTTTAGTGCAGATTTTACAAAATCTTATTAACTGGGAATAAAAACAATTATAAGTTATTTTACTATCGATATTACTACTAGGGAAAGGAAAGTTTATTACGTTAAAATTAAAATCATCAACTTTGTGATATACTTTAAGTATGCACTGTTCATTAACAATCTCTATATTTATATCAAGAAAATTTTCAACTTTATAATTTACGTTACATTGTGTGAGGGGAATAGAATTAGGGTAAATAAGTTTACCAACTTGATTAAAATTTAACAAATTGCAAACGAGAATATCATCAATATATCTACTATTATTACTTAACAATTTAGCAAGTGCTAATTTTTCTGGGATTTTATTTTTCTTGCTACTGTCAACTAAGTCTTTTATATATTTAAATTCTAAAGCAAGCAAGAATAAGTCTGCAATTAAAGGGCTAGCATTTCCACCCATAGAAATTCCTAATATTTGTTTGAAAATGTAAGGCCCGAATCTAACATAAGTATTGAAAAGGAGGAATTTAAGGGCATCTTTAAGTTTAGTTTCTATCAAAATATACAGAACTAGTGGGAGTAGAGCTAAGTGATGCATTATTAAAATATGTATAAACATTTATGAAATAATTACCATTCCTAACGAACCTGTCAAAGTGCAAATCTATAATAAAGCAAAGCTCTGAATATACTAAATCTAAAGGCAAATTGGTATACAAAGTTGAAAAGTCGAAGCTATGTACCGAGGTAACTTTCGGCATGGTATTTATTTTATCAATAACTTCTAACGAATTGTCAACACTCCAATAATAGTTAATGCCAGTTCTTCTCATGATGGTATTACAATATCTTTTATGAGTACTTTTAATGTATTTTAAGCAATTTACGACTTGTTCTGATAGAGTTTTTAGTGGTAGCAAATTTTGCTCCGGCAATAAAGCGATATTTATAAGGTCTTTTATGAAATTTAGGTAACATGTATAATTTTGCAATGCACTTGTTCTTATCAGAAAGTTCAATATCAAATGTTATATTTTTCTTGGTATGTTCATCGATTAAGTTATCAATATTCAGATTATTTTGAATTTCATAAACAGAATTACCGCAAATATTTTTAAGTAATATGTTACCGTTAACCCTTCCTACCCGGTCTGCCTTAGGTAAGGACAGCACGAAAGAAGGGCCGCTACCCGGTATGCCTTATCTAAGGCATGAGCTTAATAGCCTAATTAAGCTTGGTCCGAATGCCGTGCGTATGACGTATGTCAACAAACCCAAGCGTTCGTCACCGCACCTCCGAAAACAAGAAGGAGAAGACTCCTCAATGTTATTGTTCTGACGTCATGACGAAATTAGTGTCTAAAAAGCCCCATAGTGGCAACATCTCTGCAATATTGGCTCCACTGAAATTGTCATCACAAGTGAACCAGTTGACTTACAGAGCTCTACTCAATGCCAAAATACAGATTGAAAACCGCACTACGATTATAGATGAGTGGGAAAGTTCTAGCAGTGAAAATAAACATAAATACGGTAGCCTAGGCATAGACGTTTTTCAGCCATATCGCCCGGGTAGGGGCGACCGTCATTTGGTAAGACAGCCCGGGGAGGAAGGGTTAATGCCCTTTCATGTTTCATGTTTTCAAGATAAAATTTCTTAAATGTTAAGCTATAATTATTGCTGGACAAAGTGCAGTCAATCTTGGGTTCACGGCAAGGTGCTTGTCTAGGCGAACTTTGTAGTCTATGACATCTCGGGGAAGCCCATCCACAAGTTGACGACTCGATTGAAAAATAAATTCTTGGATTTGTTAGAGTTGAATGATTTACCAATGATATTGCAGCCATTTCCCCGCGTGTAGTTTGATCGGTCAATCGTAAAATATTGATTACAGTTCAACGAGCGGCCTAGGCGGTATATTTGACCGTGCCGCCCAGCGGGGGTTTTTACCATAAATGGGGTTGTTTCCGTGCTCTTTTTCATGCATAAACAAGAGCCAGAGCGTAATACAAGTATGTATCCCTGAAAGGGCGTTAATTCAGCTTTCCAATGACACCAGAACCATCCTTCTACTATCACTGGTTGTCTTGCAACGATCGTGCAACCGAAGGGCAAAATTGGTAAAATACAGTCATTTCCTTACATTATTACGTGTGAAACGAGTGAGAGAGGGTGGAGTAGGGTGCAGTACATCTCAGTAGCTCCACGGCCACCGTGGCGAGCGGTCATGAGGTAACCTACGCTCCTCCCACCGCTCCGCTCTCTCTCAGAGCACATTACGTGCTCAAAATTGCATGCTACTATAGCTGGGCCCCGCCACATAGTCCTTGGTTCTCTTGCCCGGCTATAGCCGGGCGCCGCCAGTTAAGGGTTAATGATCTTGAAAACTTGAATAGGGTCACATCTCTATCTGCGCTTGGTTAATGGATATACATTTAGTTCTTTAAGACGTTCCTCGTATGGTTTGTTCCGAAGACAGGGTACCATCTTGGTAACTCTATGTTGAACTCGTTCCAATTTGTCTATATTTTTGTTATAGTAAGGGCACCAGAACTGAATGCAGTATTCCAAAAGTGGGCGGACTAATGAATTGTAAAGGGTGAGGATAATGTCTTTCGATTTATGTTCAAATGATCTACCTATGAAACCTATAATTTTGTTTGCCTTCTGAACAACTTCAGCACAATGTTGACTTGGTTTTAAGTTACTGGATTGGGAGGTTTGACATACCTCCCAACCTACCAAATAGGAAAACCTACTATTTGGTAGTAGTCTTGGAAAATCCAACGTCAAGGCTATTAACCTAATTGCAATGACGACTTGTCTATTTTGACTGCTATGTCGTCATTCCAACCGCGGTTAAAAAGAAAACGTCTAGAGTCTACTCCTTATCTTGCTCTAGGAGACGTTGTACATTAACCAAAACTACCACCGAAGGTGAAAAAAGCATAGAAGAGAAGAAAAGGGGTTTACCTTAGTTACCGCTTAAGGCCCATCCCGTGTTCCGTCATGTGCAGATCCCTGTCGAACGTGCGCATGAGCGACCCTCTCTTGTCATCACATCTCACGTCAGCAGAAGAACGCGGATGGGCAGGGTCCGGCGTGAGGGAGGGTATTATGTACGTTGGATTTTCCAAGACTACTACCAAATAGTAGGTTTTCCTATTTGGTAGGTTGGGAGGTACGTCAAACCTCCCAATTTGTTAGTAGTCTTGGCAAATCCAACGTCAAGGCTGCATAACAAATAGGAGGAGGATATCCAAGCCCAACATACCAAAAAAACAATGCATAAAACAAAATTACGAATGACAAAGACACAATTTAAACAAGAGAGTTTAATAAAAGAGTGAAAAACTGAGGAGTAGCTAAAAAGAACAGTTTTAACACATGCCCGTCATTCATAGTAATGCAAAAACAAAGACTTGTCTGAAACCAAAAAGGTACTGTACCCAAAATCCCTTTTCTTCAAAAACCAACAAAAGCACTGAACACAAGAACAAAACACAATTTTCAATGTGGCAAAAACACTTATGTACTGGAACAATACATAATCCCAAACTTGCAATCCAGTGTTGCAAACCCGTACACCCCCCCCCCCCCTTTGTCAAATAAAACAAAGGAAAAGAACGAGAGACAAGGGGGGAAGACCAGGGATCTTCGCCAGAGCACCAGGAAACACGACCCCCGAGAGCAATCACCGGCCGAGGGGGTCGAACACTGGACACGGAGAGGTAGGAGGAGATGAAGGAATTGATAGAAGACCACAAAACCGCTGAGGCGATGGCAGGTAAGGATCGACGTGGCAGGAACCGGAAGGAGGCAGCAAAGGATCTGACATCGTGCGCAGAACCCCTACAAACAGGGTGACGGGCACGAACGGTCCGACAAACGTGGCGGCCCATCTTCACCTGCGAGAGCCTCCCACCTGTCCGAGGAGACACCCACACAGCAGTACCCGAAGGCGGCGCCACAGACGCAACAGAGGAGTGCAAGGCTGACACCGGGCACAACACATGGCGAGGATGCCCACGCCGTAAAGCCTGGACGGCGAAAGGCTGGAAAACGGGGGCCTCCCTCCCATGCGTGGTAACAAAAGGAGGGGAGGAGGCGAACGAGACGCCATGCAAGGACGGGGAGAATCGCATGCAGTCCCGGGGCCGTGACAATGCCGCTAGTGCAGACACCCGATCCCCAGTGGCCAGAGCGACAAGGAAGAGTGAACGCCCGAGCAACGGAACCGGCGTAGCGGCCCTTGTATACGTGGGTGAAGCCAGAAGGACCAGAGTCCGCCCCAGATCCCACTGCGGAGGGACCTGGCGCGGAGGCGGTCGATCCCGGAAGGCAGCCGTCAGGAAGGAATCCAGCTCCTGTGGCGGAACGACCAGCCCAGCGACGGACCCAAAGACCCCCCGGACGGCAGACAAGTGGGTACGTACATGCGTCGCCTTGAAAGCGACGTGTACGGAAGAGGTGAAACAAGGAGCGTAGGACGAGGGAAGGAGAGCCAACTGGCAGGCGAGTGGCCTGTAGCCACCTAGTAAAAGACCTCCAGCGGGACCCGTAAGTCCCCCAAGGAGAAGACGGCCAGAAACGCTGCAGGAAGCCAGTCAGGGCCCGGCCGGGGACCGGGAGCCACCGGGCCTCATGAACAAGCACGATGCGAAGGCCAACGAGGTCCGCAGGTCCCCAACCTAGCCCAAGTGGAAGCTGGAGACAGGTAGAGGGACCGGACTCGGGCACCACCGCGGCAACCGGGCGGACCAAGTCCGTGCCGGCCAGAGAGGCGCGAGGAGCCAGACGCAGCCGTGGTACAGCCACAGCTTCGCGATGACTGGGCACATCAACAGCGCGTCTGGTGGCGGAAAGATGTATATCGACCGCCACCTGTACCAGGCTACCAGAAAAGCGTCCGGACCCCCCCCGGAGCGCGAGGCCGGAGGGAGAGGTCCAGAGGCAACTGGCGCGGCACCCCCGATGCGAACAAGGCGACCTCCGGAACACCTCAGGAAGCCGCGAGGTCGGCGAACACAGTCCGTTTCATCGCCCATTCTACAAGAACGCCCTGCCCTCTCGACTGGGTGGCCGCCCACAGGGTGGCAGGCCCGGGCAGGGAGGAGGCATGCAAGGAGAAGGGGTGTCGGTCCGCGAGGAAGAACAACTCCACCGAGACCCCCAATAGAGTCAACGACCTGGAGGACCCCCGCATAAGGAAACAGGGGACAGCTTGTCTGAGTGTCCAACCCGAAGGCCACCGACTTACCCCGAAGGGCCAGCGCGTGGTCCCGCAGGAAGAACAAAGGAACCAACAGTCCGAGGGCATAGACGGGTAAGTGGAGGGAGACCCACCCATCGGCCGGGAAGTGGACGTCCCAGGTTCGATTGGGAACCTCACCCAACCTCGCTCGAGGTATCTGTGGCTACCCAGACCGTCGGCGGGGGGGCGGTCCAGGGCACAGCCGCAGAGAGCGAGCCCAGAGCAACCCAGCGACCGAAGCGTCTTCGAACGGTACGCGGGAGCGGCAGGAGCCGATCCATAGGGGCAACGGAAACACCGCGGTGCCCATGAGGAGGAGGCGGCGTAGCCAGAGGCTCCCTAAGGGAAGGGGCAGAGCGGCCCAATGCAGCGAACCCACGAACGAGTCCCAGAGCCACCCCGGAAGGGAGACCGAGTGCAACACGGGGAAGACCTTCCACTGAAGGTGCACCGCGGCCGGCAGACCCCGGGTCACCGTAGCGCCGGACAAAACCCATGCGAGACCGACCCATGGCACGACACGCGACGGGGTCAAGCGTGGTTTGGGAACATCGAAGGGGAACCCTAACCGTGCGATGTTGCGAACGACTGTGAGGGCGTCGCCAATGCACAGTCCTAGGGCGTCGGAAACTACCAACCAATCGGCCAAGGAAAACAGAATCTGGAGCCCGCTCCTGAGGAGAGGACCCAGAGCCTGCCCCACCAGTGCGGAGAAGATCTGCGGCGCGATGTGGAGACCGAAGGGAAGGCCGTCGAACAGGAACACACGATCGGAAGTCCGAACGGCCAAGAATCGCTGGAAGCGAGGATGGAGAGGAACGAGCCAAGACGCATCCTGGAGGGCCAGCGACACTACCCACGACAGAGGGCACAGGGCCAGGCGTACCAGGGGTACCGGCAGCATCCGAAACCGTGTGTGCACGATGTGCCCGTTGAGGGCCGACAGATCCACCACCGGTCGCATCGCGTCGCAGTTCGTCGACGGTACCAGAAAGACACGGGAGAGGAAAACCGGGTGACCGGCGGTCAACTCCCTCGACGCTACCCAGCTCGGGAATGGAAGTGAACACGTGGACCACCTCTGAAGAGATGGGCCGGCGTCGGTGACAAGAACGGAGTGGGGGTCTGGACGTCCACCTCCAGGTGAGATCCCTCCGCGCAACCCGCTGCCCCCAATGTCCCTCGCGGCTACCGAGGGGCGCAAGGGCAAAAACAACCCGAGGGAGCACCCGAGAGGAGGGGAGCGAGCTGGTCAGCCAGGCGAGAATGAGAACAAGGAGGCCGAGCCAGAGAACTACACATTGTGTTGACGTGGAGGTACCCCCGGTACGGGCCGTGCGGGGATGAGCGCCACGTTGACCTCCTCTACCCCCCCCCAACCTCGTCGAAAAGGGCGGGCCACCCCAACCCCAGGCCGGCGCGGGGCTGACCCCGTCGAAGGGCGGCCGGAAGTGGAAGGCCGGCCAGCCCTGACACGGCGGGGATGAAAGGGGCAAGAACAGAAGTGCGAGGCGGAACCGACGCACTGGCCTGCATCGTCCCAGTCCTGCGCCCGTGCAAGGCGGCAGCACTTGCAGCAGCACCCCGAAGAGGACCGGCAGAAGGACGGGACTTAGAAGACCCCGCGCGCGACACAGCGCGTCGGTGAGTGACGTAAGCAGGGTCCGCAACGACACAGCGCGTCGTCGCGTGTCGGAAGCAGGGGCCGCCGACAGAGAAGCGTAGCATTCCCAAGCATCCTGCTTAAAAAAAAACGACGTATATAGCGCAGATTACAACAAACCCTGACGAATATCCAAGGGGGCCGGCCGGCAGAACGAGGACCGTACCGTCGGGCGTTGCCGAGTTGCCGCGCACAAAACCGCCTTCAGCTCGGGAACCAAAGACACCGCGAGCCGAAGGTGGACCCGCTGATTGCGGTCCAAACCCTCGCGAAGATCGCCTGGCGCAGACGCCTTGAAAAGCCGTAGGTGGTGAACAGACGTCTGGAGGGAACCTAAAGACAAGAAAATAAGTCTGTCACCCTCTGTCGCAAGGGAAAAACCTTGGCGACAGAGGGCTGATCCGGGTGAGAGAAGAACGGGATAGCAATAGAACAAAGTTCAAGAACGGGCGCGCTCATCCAGGACCAGAACGCGCCGTCCAAACCGCCGACAGACACAGGAGGAGGCAAAATCAGTGATGACTCCGGGGGAGGGACTGAAGGAGAGCCATCGACGGATCGGTGTGTGAAGTCGAAGGCCTCAGCAAACCAGGCCTCCAATGGGAGAGGGTGACCGAGCATGATGGCTAAGCCAGGCGTACCGGCGTCGCACAAACCTGTCCCATAGGAGGACAGACCCGTCAACACAGCCAGGGACTGAACAGCCGGAAGGATGTCAGGGCGGCTGAAGTCTGACCAGAGCGTAGGCCTGCAGAAGGGAGGGGGACGGTAGCAGGGGTAGGTAGGGTGAGGCGCTGAGGGTGAGTCACCGCCAAGAAGCGCGAGAAGAGGGAGTCCTCCATCGACTCCAAGCGCCCGTCGAAGCGTGACACAACCCAGCCCTGCATAGCCGACAATCGATCTGAGAGAGGCACCCCCCCCCCCAGATTGGTCGGCCCGCAGGGGCGAGCGTGAGCGGGAGCGAGACCCACGACACGAACCAGCAGCGTCGCGGCCCAAGGAAGGTGAGCGACGACGGTTGTGTCGCCGTTGAGGGACTCGTCCCCGATCACGAACGACCGAGGGAGAAACAGCACCATTCCCCTCTTCCAGCGACACGTCAGCTCCTGAGAAAGGGGACCCCGAAACCTCGCGAAACCCCACTGAGGCAAGAGGAGGGGCACCCCCCTGGCGAGACGGTAAGTGAAGGTCAGGAAGAGAAGAATGAGGAGGAGCAGGACGACGGGAGTGGGAAGGCTGGCCGGGTGAAAGGAGGCCAGAAGGAGCCGCGGGGGGAAACAGAGCAAGGATCCCCGGGGCTGAGATAACAGGGCAGCCCGACACCGAGGCGGAGGAGGGAGGGACCTCCACCGTGGGACGAGACCGTGGAAGGAAGAATAGGCACTGAAGCAGGTGAAGTAGGAGAAGCCAACGACATCCAGGCGGACCCTCCTGGACAGTGTAGGAGGAGGGAGCAGAGGGCCAGCTACAGCATGAACAACCGTGCGCGGAGAGGACAACGTAAGAGGAAGTCGTCTGGGCTGGGGAAGCAGGCGGAAGTGAGTAGAGCCCCTATCCGTAGAGGCCAGGCGAGGGCGCACAGGGGCAGAGCCGCTAACCCCGGCCTCAGGGCGAGAACCATGACGAGGGCGATGGGTGTCGTCAAGGGGATCAGGAGGACGACGATGGACAGGACGAGAGCAGAGCGAAGGACGGAGCTGGGGAACCCCCCGACGATGGGACGACCGGCTGCGGGACCCAGGGGAGAGGGCCCGAGCAGGGAGAGGGCCAGGTGAACGGCCTTCAGTCGGGTCAGGGATACCCAGGGCGACGCGGATCCGGTCGGCAACAAAGGCCGGTGGCCCACAGTCCTAATGTGGCGGGAGACCATCGTCCACACCGACGGAAGGGAAGCAGAGGCCACAGCCGCCGCCGAGGAACCATGGACATGGTGCAGCACATCCACCAGGGCCAGACACGGGCCACACAGAGCAGGGGGGTAGGCCGTAGAGGACACACAGAGCGAGTGGCGCAAGCAGGACTGGTGGCTCTCCATGCACGGGGAGCGACACCCAGGCGAAAGCAATGCAGCCTACCTGCACTAGAAGAACCCACACCATAATCATTACGTCGAAGGAGTAAGTGGAGAGAATGTCCAAGAAGAACCAGGGAAGGAGCATGGGGAAACAGGAACACACATGCAAACAGGTATCCGTACTCACCCTAAACTGGGAGCACAGAGGTAGGTGAGGAGGGCGGCCGAGGCGGAAGAGCACTAGCAGACCCTGCAAAGATGGAGATCGGGTTAACCACCACTCAACATTTACAG
>CM064521.1:54360815-54390815 GCA_032716605.1 Paralithodes platypus
AGCTTGTCTGAGTGTCCAACCCGAAGGCCACCGACTTACCCCGAAGGGCCAGCGCGTGGTCCCGCAGGAAGAACAAAGGAACCAACAGTCCGAGGGCATAGACGGGTAAGTGGAGGGAGACCCACCCATCGGCCGGGAAGTGGACGTCCCAGGTTCGATTGGGAACCTCACCCAACCTCGCTCGAGGTATCTGTGGCTACCCAGACCGTCGGCGGGGGGGGTCCAGGGCACAGCCGCAGAGAGCGAGCCCAGAGCAACCCAGCGACCGAAGCGTCTTCGAACGGTACGCGGGAGCGGCAGGAGCCGATCCATAGGGGCAACGGAAACACCGCGGTGCCCATGAGGAGGAGGCGGCGTAGCCAGAGGCTCCCTAAGGGAAGGGGCAGAGCGGCCCAATGCAGCGAACCCACGAACGAGTCCCAGAGCCACCCCGGAAGGGAGACCGAGTGCAACACGGGGAAGACCTTCCACCGAAGGTGCACCGCGGCCGGCAGACCCCGGGTCACCGTAGCGCCGGACAAAACCCATGCGAGACCGACCCATGGCACGACACGCGACGGGGTCAAGCGTGGTTTGGGAACATCGAAGGGGAACCCTAACCGTGCGATGTTGCGAACGACTGTGAGGGCGTCGCCAATGCACAGTCCTAGGGCGTCGGAAACTACCAACCAATCGGCCAAGGAAAACAGAATCTGGAGCCCGCTCCTGAGGAGAGGACCCAGAGCCTGCCCCACCAGTGCGGAGAAGATCTGCGGCGCGATGTGGAGACCGAAGGGAAGGCCGTCGAACAGGAACACACGATCGGAAGTCCGAACGGCCAAGAATCGCTGGAAGCGAGGATGGAGAGGAACGAGCCAAGACGCATCCTGGAGGGCCAGCGACACTACCCACGACAGAGGGCACAGGGCCAGGCGTACCAGGGGTACCGGCAGCATCCGAAACCGTGTGTGCACGATGTGCCCGTTGAGGGCCGACAGATCCACCACCGGTCGCATCGCGTCGCAGTTCGTCGACGGTACCAGAAAGACACGGGAGAGGAAAACCGGGTGACCGGCGGTCAACTCCCTCGACGCTACCCAGCTCGGGAATGGAAGTGAACACGTGGACCACCTCTGAAGAGATGGGCCGGCGTCGGTGACAAGAACGGAGTGGGGGTCTGGACGTCCACCTCCAGGTGAGATCCCTCCGCGCAACCCGCTGCCCCCAATGTCCCTCGCGGCTACCGAGGGGCGCAAGGGCAAAAACAACCCGAGGGAGCACCCGAGAGGAGGGGAGCGAGCTGGTCAGCCAGGCGAGAATGAGAACAAGGAGGCCGAGCCAGAGAACTACACATTGTGTTGACGTGGAGGTACCCCCGGTACGGGCCGTGCGGGGATGAGCGCCACGTTGACCTCCTCTACCCCCCCCAACCTCGTCGAAAAGGGCGGGCCACCCCAACCCCAGGCCGGCGCGGGGCTGACCCCGTCGAAGGGCGGCCGGAAGTGGAAGGCCGGCCAGCCCTGACACGGCGGGGATGAAAGGGGCAAGAACAGAAGTGCGAGGCGGAACCGACGCACTGGCCTGCATCGTCCCAGTCCTGCGCCCGTGCAAGGCGGCAGCACTTGCAGCAGCACCCCGAAAGAGGACCGGCAGAAGGACGGGACTTAGAAGACCCCGCGCGCGACACAGCGCGTCGGTGAGTGACGTAAGCAGGGTCCGCAACGACACAGCGCGTCGTCGCGTGTCGGAAGCAGGGGCCGCCGACAGAGAAGCGTAGCATTCCCAAGCATCCTGCTTAAAAAAAAACGACGTATATAGCGCAGATTACAACAAACCCTGACGAATATCCAAGGGGGCCGGCCGGCAGAACGAGGACCGTACCGTCGGGCGTTGCCGAGTTGCCGCGCACAAAACCGCCTTCAGCTCGGGAACCAAAGACACCGCGAGCCGAAGGTGGACCCGCTGAATGCGGTCCAAACCCTCGCGAAGATCGCCTGGCGCAGACGCCTCGAAAAGCTGTAGGTGGTGAACAGACGTCTGGAGGGAACCTAAAGACAAGAAAATAAGTCTGTCACCCTCTGTCGCAAGGGAAAAACCTTGGCGACAGAGGGCTGATCCGGGTGAGAGAAGAACGGGATAGCAATAGAACAAAGTTCAAGAACGGGCGCGCTCATCCAGGACCAGAACGCGCCGTCCAAACCGCCGACAGACACAGGAGGAGGCAAAATCAGTGATGACTCCGGGGGAGGGACTGAAGGAGAGCCATCGACGGATCGGTGTGTGAAGTCGAAGGCCTCAGCAAACCAGGCCTCCAATGGGAGAGGGTGACCGAGCATGATGGCTAAGCCAGGCGTACCGGCGTCGCACAAAACCTGTCCCATAGGAGGACAGACCCGTCAACACAGCCAGGGACTGAACAGCCGGAAGGATGTCAGGGCGGCTGAAGTCTGACCAGAGCGTAGGCCTGCAGAAGGGAGGGGGACGGTAGCAGGGGTAGGTAGGGTGAGGCGCTGAGGGTGAGTCACCGCCAAGAAGCGCGAGAAGAGGGAGTCCTCCATCGACTCCAAGCGCCCGTCGAAGCGTAACACAACCCAGCCCTGCATAGCCGACAATCGATCTGAGAGAGGCACCCCCCCCCCCAGATTGGTCGGCCCGCAGGGGCGAGCGTGAGCGGGAGCGAGACCCACGACACGAACCAGCAGCGTCGCGGCCCAAGGAAGGTGAGCGACGACGGTTGTGTCTCCGTTGAGGGACTCGTCCCCGATCACGAACGACCGAGGGAGAAACAGCACCATCCCCCTCTTCCAGCGACACGTCAGCTCCTGAGAAAGGGGACCCCGAAACCTCGCGAAACCCCACTGAGGCAAGAGGAGGGGCACCCCCCTGGCGAGACGGTAAGTGAAGGTCAGGAAGAGAAGAATGAGGAGGAGCAGGACGACGGGAGTGGGAAGGCTGGCCGGGTGAAAGGAGGCCAGAAGGAGCCGCGGGGGGAAACAGAGCAAGGATCCCCGGGGCTGAGATAACAGGGCAGCCCGACACCGAGGCGGAGGAGGGAGGGACCTCCACCGTGGGACGAGACCGTGAAGGAAGAATAGGCACTGAAGCAGGTGAAGTAGGAGAAGCAACGACATCCAGGCGGACCCTCCTGGACAGTGTAGGAGGAGGGAGCAGAGGGCCAGCTACAGCATGAACAACCGTGCGCGGAGAGGACAACGTAAGAGGAAGTCGTCTGGGCTGGGGAAGCGGGCGGAAGGGAGTAGAGCCCCTATCCGTAGAGGCCAGGAGAGGGCGCACAGGGGCAGAGCCGCTAACCCCGGCCTCAGGGCGAGAACCATGACGAGGGCGATGGGTGTCGTCAAGGCGATCAGGAGGACGACGAGGGGCAGTAGAGGACGGACGACGAGGCGAGCGAGAGCATGGACGGAGCTGGGGAACCCCCCGACGATGGGACGACCGGCTGCGGGACCCAGGGGAGAGGGCCCGAGCAGGGAGAGGGCCAGGTGAACGGCCTTCAGTCGGGTCAGGGATACCCAGGGCGACGCGGATCCGGTCGGCAACAAAGGCCGCGGAATGGTGGCCCACAGTCCTAATGTGGCGGGAGACCATCGTCCACACCGACGGAAGGGAAGCAGAGGCCACAGCCGCCGCCGAGGAACCAGGGCCATGGTGCAGCACATCCACCAGGGCCAGACACGGGCCACACAGAGCAGGGGGGTAGGCCGTAGAGGACACACAGAGCGAGTGGCGCAAGCAGGACTGGTGGCTCTCCAAGCACGGGGAGCGACAACCAAGGCGAAAGCAAGGCAGCCTACCTGCACTAGAAGAACACACACCATAATCAGTACGTCGAAGGAGTAAGTGGAGAGAATGTCCAAGAAGAACCAGGGAAGGAGCATGGGGAAACAGGAACACACATGCAAACAGGTATCCGTACTCACCCTAAACTGGGAGCACAGAGGTAGGTGAGGAGGGCGGCCGAGGCGGAAGAGCACTAGCAGAACCTGCAAAGATGGAGAAAGTGTTAACCACCACTCAACATCTTACATGCAGGGCCTATAACACCAGTAAAGTGCATACACCAATATAGTATCAGGCAACAAGATGAAATTGGGAGGTTTGACGTACCTCCCAACCTACCAAATAGGAAAACCTACTATTTGGTAGTAGTCTTGGAAAATCCAACGTCAAGGCTATTAACCTAATTGCAATGACGACTTGTCTATTTTGACTGCTATGTCGTCATTCCAACCGCGGTTAAAAAGAAACGTCTAGAGTCTACTCCTTATCTTGCTCTAGGAGACGTTGTACATTAACCAAAACTACCACCGAAGGTGAAAAAAGTATAGAAGAGAAGAAAAAGGGGTTTACCTTAGTTACTGCTCAAGGCCCATCCCGTGTTCCGTCATGCGCCGATCCCTGTCGAACGTGCGCATGAGCGACCCTCTCTTGTTATCACATCTCACGTCAGCAGAAGAACGGCGATGGGCAGGGGTCCGGCGTGAGGGAGGGTATTATGTACGTTGGATTTTCCAAGACTACTACCAAATAGTAGGTTTTCCTATTTGGTAGGTTGGGAGGTACGTCAAACCTCCCAATTTGTTAGTAGTCTTGGCAAATCCAACGTCAAGGTTGCATAACAAATAGGAGGAGGACATCCAAGCCCAACCTACCAAAAAAACCAATGCATAAGACAAAATTATGAATGACAAAGAAACACAAGTTAAAACAAGAGAGTTTAATAAAAGAGTGAAAAACTGAGGAGTAGCTAAAAAGAGCAGTTTTAACACGTGCCCGTCATTCATAGTAATGCAAAACCATAGACTTGTCTTAAACCAAAAAGTACTGTACACAAAATCCCTTTTCTTCCAAAATGAACAAAAACACTGATCACAAGAACAAAACACAATTTTCAATGTGGCAAAAACACTTATGTACTGGAACAATACATAATCCCAAACTTGCAATCCAGTGTTGCAAACCCATACACCCCCCCCCCCCCCCTCCCCTTTTTAAAAAAAAAAAAAAGAAAAAAACGAGGGGCAAGGGGGGGAGACCAGGGATCTTCGCCAGAGCACCAGGAAACACGACCCCGAGAGCAATCACCGGCCGAGGGGGTCGAACACTGGACACGGAGAGGTAGGAGGAGATGAAGGAATTGATAGAAGACCACAAAACCGCTGAGGCGATAGCAGGGAAGGATCGACGTGGCAGGAACCGGAAGGAGGCAGCAAAGGATCTGACATCGTGCGCAGAACCCCTACAAACAGGGTGACGGGCACGAACGGTCCGACAAACGTGGCGGCCCATCTGCACCTGCGAGAGCCTTCCACCTGTCCGAGGAGACACCCACACAGCAGTACCCGAAGGCGGCGCCACAGACGCAACAGAGGAGTGCAAGGCTGACACCGGGCACAACACATGGCGAGGATGCCCACGCCGTAAAGCCTGGACGGCGAAAGGCTGGAAAACGGGGGCCTCCCTCCCATGCGTGGTAACAAAAGGAGGGGAGGAGGCGAACGAGACGCCATGCAAGGACGGGGAGAATCGCACGCAGTCCCGGGGCCGTGACAATGCCGCTAGTGCAGACACCCGATCCCCAGTGGCCAGAGCGACAAGGAAGAGTGGACGCCCGAGCAACGGAACCGGCGTAGCGTGGGGGAAGCCAGAAGGACCAGAGCCCGCCCCAGATCCCACTGCGGAGGGACCTGGCGCGGAGGCGGTTGAACCCGGAAGGCAGCCGTCAGGAAGGAATCCAGCTCCCGGGGCGGAACGACCAGCCCAGCGACGGACCCAAAGAACCCCCCGGACGGCAGACAAGTGGGTACGTATAGCGTCGACTGGAAAGCGACGTGTACGGAAGAGGTGAAACAAGGAGCATAGGACGAGGGAAGGAGAGCCAACTGGCAGGCGAGTGGCCTGTAGCCACCTAGTAAAAAACCTCCAGCGGGACCCGTAAGGCCCCCAAGGAGAAGACGGCCAGGAACGCTGCAGGAAGTCAGTCAGGGCCCGGCCGGGGACCGGGAGCCACCGTGCCTCATGAACAAGCACGACGCGAAGGCCAAAGAGGTCCGCAGGACCCCAACCCTGCCCAAGTGGAAGCCGGAGACAGGTAGAGGGACCGGACCCGGGCACCACCGCGGCAACCGGGCGGACCAAGTCCGTGCCGGCCACAGAGGCGCGAGGAGCCAGACGCAGCCGTGGTACAGCCGCAGCTTCGCGAAGACTGGGCACATCAACAGCGCGTCTGGTGGCGGAAAGATGGATATCGACCGCCACCTGTACCAGGCGACCATGAAAGCGTCCGGACCCCCCCCGGAGCGCGAGGCCGGAGGGAGAGGTCCAGAGGCAACTGGCGCGGCACCCCCGATGCGAACAAGGCGACCTCCGGAACACCTCAGGAAGCCGCGAGGTCGGCGAACACAGTCCGTGTCAACGCCCATTCTACAAGAACGCCCTGCCCTCTCGACAGGGCGGCCGCCCAAAGGGTGGCAGGCCCGGGCAGGGAGGAGGCATGCAAGGAGAAGGGGTGTCGGTCCGCGAGGAAGAACAACTCCACCGAGACCCCTAATAGAGGCAACGACCTGGAGGACCCCCGCATAAGGAAACAGGGGACAGCTTGTCTGAGTGTCCAACCCGAAGGCCACCGACTCACCCCGAAGGGCCAGCGCGTGGTCCCGCAGGAAGAACAAAGGAACCAACAATCCGAGGGCATAGACAGGTAAGAGGAGGGAGACCCACCCATCTGCCGGGAAGTGGACGTCCCAGGTTCGATTGGGAACCTCACCCAACCTCGCTCGACGTATCTGTGGTTACCCAGACCGTCGGCGGGGGGTTCGGTCCAGGGCACAGCCGCAGAGAGCGAGCCCCGAGCAACCCAGCGACCGAAGCGTCGGCGAACGGTACGCGGGAGCGGCAGGAGCCGATCCATAGGGGCAACGGAAACACCGCGGTGCCCATGAGGAGGAGGCGGCGTAGCCAGAGGCTCCCTAAGGGAAGGGGCAGAGCGGCCCAATGCAGCGAACCAACGAACGAGTCCCAGAGCCACCCCGGGAGGGAGACCGAGTGCAACACGGCGAGGACCGTCCACCGAAGGTGCACCGCGGCCGGCAGACCCCGGGTCACCGTAGCGCTGGACAAAACCCATGCGAGACCGACCCATGGCAAGACACGCGACGGGGTCAAGCGCGACTTGGGAACATCGAAGGGGAACCCTAACCGTGCGATGTCGCGAACGACTGTGAGGGCGTCGCCAATGCACAGGCCTAGGGCGTCGGAAACTACCAACCAAACGGCCAAGGAAAACAGGAGCTGGAGCCCGCTCCTGAGGAGAGGACCCAGAGCCTGCCCCACCAGTGCGGAAAAGATCTGCGGCGCGATGTGGAGACCGAAGGGAAGGCCGTCGAACAGGAACACACGATCGGAAGTCCGAACGGCCAAGAATCGCTGGAAGCGAGGATGGAGAGGAACGAGCCAAGACACATCCTGGAGGGCCAGCGACACTACCCACGACAGAGGGCACAGGGCCAGGCGTACCAGGGGTACCGGCAGCATCCGAAACCGTGTGTGCACGATGCGCCCGTTGAGGGCCAACAGATCCACCACCGGTCACATCGCGTCGCAGGTCGGCGACGGAACCAGAAAGACACGGGAGAGGAAAACCGGGTGACCGGCGGCCAACTCCCTCGACGCTACCCAGCTCGGGCATGGAAGTGAACACGAGGGCCACCTCTGATGAGATGGGCCGTTGTCGGTGACAAGAGCGGAGTGGGGGTCTGGACGTCCACCTCCAGGTGAGACCCCTCCGCGCAACCCGCCGCCCCCAACGTCCCTCGCGGCTACCGAGGGGCGCAAGGGCGAAAACAACCCGAGGGAGCACCCGAGAGGAGGGGAGCGACCCGGTACGCCCAGGCGAGAAGGAGAACAAGGAGGCCGACCCAGAGAACTACACATTGTGTTGACGTGGAGGTACCCCCGGTACGGGCCGTGCGGGCATGAGCGCCACGTTGACCTCCTCGACCTCCGCCCCCCCCAACCTCGTCGAAAAGGGCGGGCCACCCCAACCCCAGGCCGGCGCGGGGCTGACCCCTTTGAAAGGCGGCCGGAAGTGGAAGGCCGGCCAGCCCCGACACAGAGGGGATGAAAGGGGCAAGAACAGAAGTGCGAGGCGGAACCGACGCACAGGCCAGCAACGTCCCAGTCCTGCGCCCGTGCAAGGCGGCAGCACTTGCAGCAGCACCCCGAAGAGGACCGGCAGAAGGACGGGACTGAGAAGACCCCGCGCGCGGCACAGCGCGTCGGTGCGTGTCGGAAGCAGGGGCCGCCGACAGAGAAGCGTAGCATTCCCAAGCATCCTGCTTAAAAAACCCCGACGTATATAGCGCAGAGTACAACAAACCCTGACGAATAACCAAGGGGGCCGGCCGGCAGAACGAAGACCGTACCGTCGTGCGGTGCCGAGGTGCCGCGCACAAAACCGCCTTCAGCTCGGGAACCAAAGACACCGCGAGCCGAAGGTGGACCCGCTGAACGCGGTCCAAACCCTCGCGAAGATCGCCTGGCGCAGACGCCTCGAAAAGCCGCAGGTGGTGAACAGACGTCTGGAGGGAACCTAAAGACGAGACAATAAGTCCGTCACCCTCCGTCGCAAGGGAAAAACCGTGGCGACAGAGGGCTGATCCGGGTGAGAGAAGAACGGGGTAGCAATAGAACAAAGTTCAAGAACGGGCGCGCTCATCCAGGACCAGAACGCGCCGTCCAACCCGCCTACAGACACAAGAGGAGGCAAAAGCAGGGACGACTCCGGGGGAGGGACGGAAGGAGAGCCGTCGACGGATCGGTGTGTGAAGTCGAAGGCCTCAGCAAACCAGGCCTCCAATGGGAGAGGGTGACCGAGCATGATGGCTAAGCCAGGCGTACCGGCGTCGCACAAACCTGTCCCATAGGAGGACAGACCCGTCAACACAGCCAGGGACTGAACAGCCGGAAGGATGTCAGGGCGGCTGAAGTCTGACCAGAGCGTAGGCCTGCAGAAGGGAGGGGGACCGTAGCAGGGTTAGGTAGGGTGAGGTGCTGAGGGTGAGGCACCGCCAAGAAGGGCGAGAAGAGGGAGTCTTCCATCGACTCCAAGCGCCCGTCGAAGCGTGACACAACCAAGCCCTGCATAGCCGACAATTGATCCGAGAGAGGCTACCCCCCCCCCCCCACCCCCAGATTGGTCGGCCCGCAGGGGCGAGCGTGAGCGGGAGCGAGACCCACGACACGAACCAGCAGCGTCGCGGCCCAAGGAAGGCGAGCGACGACGGTTGTGTCGCCGTTGAGGGACACGTCCCCGATCACGAACGGCCGAGGGGGAAACAGCACCATTCCCCTCTTCCAGCGACACATCAGCTCCTGAGAAAGGGGACCCCGAAACCTCGCGAAACCCCACCAAGGCAAGAGGAGGGGTACCCCCCTGGCGAGACGGTAAGTGAATGTCAGGAAGAGAAGAATGAGGAGGAGCAGGACGACGGGAGTGGGAAGGCTGGCCGGGTGAAAGGAGGCCAGGAGCCGCGGGGGGAAACAGAGCAAGGATCCCCGGGGCTGAGATAACAGGGCGGCCCGACACCGAGGCGGAGGAGGGAGGGACCACCACCGTGGGACGAGACCGTGAAGGAAGAATAGGCACTGAAGCAGGTGAAGTAGGAGAAGCAACGACATCCAGGCGGACCCTCCTGGACAGTGTAGGAGGAGGGAGCAGAGGGCCAGCTACAGCATGAACAACCGCGCGCGGAGAGGACAACGTAAGAGGAAGTCGTCTGGGCTGGGGAAGCGGGCGGAAGGGAGTAGAGCCCCTATCCGTAGAGGCCAGGGGAGGGCGCACAGGGGCAGAGCCGCTAACCCCGGCCTCAGGGCGAGAACCATGACGAGGGCGATGGGCGTCGTCAAGGCGATCAGGAGGACGACGAGGCGAGCGAGAGCGTGGACGGAGCCGGGGAACCCCCCGACGATGGGACGACCGGCTGCGGGACCCAGGGGAGAGGGCCCGAGCAGGGAGAGGGCCAGGTAAATGGCCGTCAGTCGGGTCAGGGATACCCAGGGCGGCGCGGATCCGGTCGGCAACAAAGGCCGGGGAACGGTGGCCCACAGTCCTAATGTGGCGGGAGACCATCGTCCACACCGACGGA
Organism: Paralithodes platypus; assembly: GCA_032716605.1. Taxonomy (NCBI): domain Eukaryota; kingdom Metazoa; phylum Arthropoda; class Malacostraca; order Decapoda; family Lithodidae; genus Paralithodes; species Paralithodes platypus. The sequence goes on from CM064521.1 coordinate 54,370,958, forward strand.
AGGGAAGCAGGAGGCCACAGCCGCCGCCGAGGAACCAGGGCCATGGAGCAGCACAACCACCAGGGCCAGACACGTGCCACACAGAGCAGGGAGGTAGGCCGTAGAGGACACACAGAGCGAGTGGCGCAAGCAGGACTTGTGGCTCTCCAAGCACGGGGAGCGACAACCAAGGCGAAAGCAAGGCAGCCTACCTGCACTAGAAGAACACACACCATAATCAGCACGTCGAAGGAGTAAGTGGAGAGAATGTCCAAGAAGAACCAGGGAAGGAGCATGGGGAAACAGGAACACACATGCAAACAGGTATCCGTACTCACCCTAAACTGGGAGCACAGAGGTAGGTGAGGAGGGCGGCCGAGGCGGAAGAGCACTAGCAGAACCTGCAAAGATGGAGAAAGTGTTAACCACCACTCAACATCTTACATGCAGGGCCTATAACACCAGTAAAGTGCATACACCAATATAGTATCAGGCAACAAGATGACATAACAAAAGTCAATAGTGAAAGCCAACTATTACCGCAAATTTGCGGGCCAATGGAGGCATAACCGTACCGACACCATCCTCCTGCAATTTCGCGGGACCCCCCCAACGATCTCCGCAAATTTGCGGGGAACCGAAATGTCCCAGAGGACCGAATCGAGCACCCCGCAAATTTGCGGGACCGGCCGAGATGGTCCGGCGCCGAAAAAGCGAGAGGAGCGTCTAGGGAATACCAAAAGAGGCCCAGAAAAAAGCGTCATCTCCTTACGAACTCCAAGCGACGATGGCCATCAAGCTGAGCAGTGTCTTCCTTGATAATATCCTGACTCAACCGGTCAAGGGAGAGGCAAGGAAGACACACCAGGGGAGAGGAGGCACATCCCCTAGGAACCACCCAAGCCACAGAGATAGAGCAAAGCCCATGAGGAGAAGTGGCAGGAAGGGTGGTTTGGCACAAACAGGGGCCCCCGTAGGGTACCCCAGGATTGGGCAAAAGGGTATGAAAGGATGGAGGTGAAAACAGTAAGGGAACACAAAAACAAGTAAATGAAACTGGCGAGAAAAAGGGTGGCCTAGCCGTGAGGAGAGAATGTGTCAGGGGCGAAAAACCCTGTGGTGTGGGGGAGGGGCCCCCGTGGGGTACCCCAGGATATCACGAACCACCAAGCGCCCAGGCCCTTGAGACACAGTGAAGGCTCGAAAGGGGGGACTCGGGAATAACGCTAATAATGCGGCCGACACAAACCCTACAAACAGCACCGCCACCACGAAATCTCAGATCGTGAACCAACTGTACACCTAGGCTATGAAAATATGAAAACTCATAGGGGCATAGCAATTCCTGAATGAGAAACAAGCTAGGCTAAAATAAGCTAAAAGCTAAACTATGCCCAGACTAACAGGAAAAAAGAATATGAAAAGAGAAAGGAATGAAAAACACACACGAGGAACGCCAGGCGCCCCCGTACCTTCGGTAGCTATTTCCACACGCGTCTCCATTAAACACACTGAGGAGCCCATTTACGTGTGCCCTAGATCACGTAACATCTGTCTAACAAAAAAGAAGGCCAGATAAGCCGAAACGAACCAAAACAGGGTGAATTAAAGGAGCACAACAAAAGCGACTGCATGCAATGGAGCGCGTGAAAAAATGATAACAAGAGAGGGTCGCTCATGCGCACGTTCGACAGGGATCGGCGCATGACGGAACACGGGATGGGCCTTGAGCGGTAACTAAGGTAAACCCCTTTTTCTTCTCTTCTATACTTTTTTCACCTTCGGTGGTAGTTTTGGTTAATGTACAACGTCTCCTAGAGCAAGATAAGGAGTAGACTCTAGACGTTTCTTTTTAACCGCGGTTGGAATGACGACATAGCAGTCAAAATAGACAAGTCGTCATTGCAATTAGGTTAATAGCCTTGACGTTGGATTTGCCAAGACTACTAACAAATAAAAAAAGTCAATAGTGAAAGCCAACTATTACCGCAAATTTGCGGGCCAATGGAGGCATAACCGTACCGACACCACCCTCCCGCAATTTTGCGGGACCCCCCAACGATCTCCGCAAATTTGCGGGGAGCCGAAACGTCCCAGAGGACCGAATCGAGCTCCCGCAAATTTGCGGGACCGGCCGAGATGGTCCGGCGCCGAAAAAAAAGCGAGAGGAGCGTCTAGGGAATACCAAAAAAGGCCACAAAAAATGCGTCATCTCCTTATGAACTCCAAGCAATGATGGCCATCAAGCTGAGCAGTGTCTTCCTTGAATTTATCCTGACTCAACCGGTAAAGGGAGAGGCAAGGAAGACACACCAGGGGAGAGGAGGCACATCCCCCAGGAACCACCTAACCCACAGAGATAGAGCAAAGCCCATGAGGAGAAGTGGCAGGGAGGGTGGTTTCGCACAAACAGGGGCCCCCGTGAGGTACCCCTGGATTGGGCAAAAGACTATGAAAGGATGGAGGTGAAACAGGAAGAGAAAACAAAAACCAGTAAATGAAACTGGTAAGAAAAAGGGTGGCCTAGCCGTGAGCAGAGAATGTGTCAGGGGCGAAAAACCCTGTGGTGTGAAAGAGGGGCCCCCGTGGGGTACCCCTGGAGTATCACGAACCACCTGTCGCCCAGGCCCTTGAGACACAGTGAAGGACTCGAAAGGGGGGACTCGGGAATAACGCTAATAATGCGGCTGACACAAACTCTACAAACAGCACCGCCACCAACGAAATCTCAGATTGTTTACCAACGGTAGACCTAGGCTATGAAAAAATGAAAACTCATAGGGGCATAGCAATTCCTGAATGAGAAAACGAGCTAGGCTAAATTAAGCTAAAAGCTAAACTATGCCCAGACTAACAGGAAAAAAGAATATGAAGAGAGAAAGAATGAAAAACATATACGAGGAACGCCAGGCGCCCCCGTACCTTCGGTAGGCTATTTCCACACGCGTCTCCATTATACACACTTAGGAGCCCATTTACGTGTGCCCTAGATCACGTAACATCTGTCTAACAAAAAAGAAGGCCAGATAAGCCGAAACGAACCTAAACAGGGTGAATTAAAGGAGCACAACAAAAGCGACTTCATTCAATGGAGCGCGTGAACAAATTATGACAAGAGAGGGTCGCTCATGCGCACGTTCGACAGGGATCTGCACATGACGGAACACGGGATGGGCCTTAAGCGGTAACTAAGGTAAACTCCTTTTTCTTCTCTTCTATGCTTTTTTCACCTTCGGTGGTAGTTTTGGTTAATGTACAACGTCTCCTAGAGCAAGATAAGGAGTAGACTCTAGACGTTTTCTTTTTAACCGCGGTTGGAATAACGACATAGCAGTCAAAATAGACAAGTCGTCATTGCAATTAGGTTAATAGCCTTGACGTTGGATTTGCCAAGACTACTAATAAATATTGTTACTCCTAAATCGTTTTTTCTGTCTACACTCTTTAGTTGGGTGCCATTCATTGAGTAGTCTGCTTTTTCATTGCGGTACGTATCGATATGAAGTACTTTTTGTTTTCTTCTATATTCCAACTACTCCCCCGCGGGCATAGGCTGAGAGCCTGTACATTCCACCGCTCAACACGGTGAAGCCCGCGAGGTCTTGTTCCAGTCTGGAGAGTGAGACATGCGAAGCATCCACCATGGCTTGAAGCAGCTCCATCTCTGAAGCGGCCGGTTGCCTCGCCCAAGTGCTTCACCGTCTCACCCTCCAGACTCAGACCCTCACTCTCAGAACGCCACCTATTGAGCAGTGAACTCACTAGGCATTGTCCCCCTGTAACATATTTTGAATATGGGAATATTCATACAGTGTTATTTAATCAGGGAACAATGAGGGTATTTTTTTGGCATTTCGGTGGGCTTTGTGGTAATGCACTGATTCAATCCCAATAATATCTTCCTATTGACATATCGGGATTTGAACCCGGGTCCATTGGATTACCAATCCAGTGGCATGACCACTCCACCACACCTCCCCTAACACTTATCTTCATTGAAGCACATTTGCCAGATTTTAGCCCATTGTTAAAGCTTGTTTAGATTGTTTTGCATATCTTCAACATGTTCATTTGTCAGGACGGTATTTGCAATTGTTGTGTCATCTGCAAACTTTGAGATTGTACAAGTGACACCCCCATCTATGTCGTTAATGTAAATTAGGAAAAAGATTGGCCTTGAAGTACAGAGAGAGAGTGTGAGAGAGAGAGAGAGGAGGGAGAGAGAGAGAGAGAGAGAGAGAGAGAGAGAGAGAGAGAGAGAGAGAGAGAGAGAGAGAGAGAGGGGGAGTGAGAGAGAAAAAGAGAGCAGCCCGTCACCATAGCAACGCCTGTAAACAATATCCAAAGAGAGAGAGAGAGAGCAGCCCGTCACCATAGCAACGCCTGTAAACAATATCCAGTAACGGGGCAGGCAGAGTTCTGAGGTGGTTTAGTTGCTCAGGTATTCATACTCACAAACACATTATAACAAAAGTACGAGATTCATCAAGGGTGGTGACCTGCTTTTTTTCCTCTTTCAATTTACTGTTTTAAGTCATTTATCCCCATCCAGGTGTCGATTTTTTCCTGGCAGGCGACAGCGAGCCAGCATTTTATGGAGAAGTCTGACTTCGCCGGAGACATTTTTCTATCGAAAAATGTACAAATTTAGCCAGCTGTCTAACTCATTATCCAAAATATGGTGGCTCCCTATCGCTCGCCAGGTATTAATCGACACCTGAATGGGGATAAACATCTTAAAACAGTAGGCTGAGTGGGGCTAAATGGATACAACCCAGAGAGAAAGAAAGGGAAAAAAAAGCAGGCGACCCCCCTTAACCCCTTCAGTACCGGTGACATTCTTTTTGTTATATTCTGTTCATTATTAGACGATTTTATTCAGCTCAGGATGGACGTCTACTCATAAACCCCTTCCTTACCGAGGATGTATTGTGAGTTATTCCAGCTATATTTAGACGATTTAATGCAGCTTTGGAGGAAACTGTGGTAATTAAAATGGATAATCAAGGTAGTTTGAAGCCTTTTATTTGTTACACGTCCTCCCTAAGTTGGATAAAATAATTTTATAATATCCAGAGTATAATGACAAGGACAACTCGGTACAAAATGGGTTAAATGCTACACAGAATATCTCAATTAATCCTTTTAGCTACCATATATCCTTCCTAAGCTTCATAAAATCGTCTACATTTAGCTGAAATCGAATAAAACAGACGTCACCGGTACAGGAAGGGTTACCCCTTGATGGTTCACTTTTTGGGCGATTTTTGAATGTATTAATTATTTTTCTAGTTTACTCCATAGACCACCATAAAATTTAAAAAAAAACATTCATTAGATCACCCTTCTAGATTAATTTGTAAATTTTTTGGTAGAAAAATATCCCGGCCGAAGGCCGGTTCTTCCAACATTACAAGCTCACTATCGTTCGCCAGGGAAAAATCGACACCTAAATAGCACGAAAGGTCTAAATATTGACGAAGAAATGGGGCGAAAGGTCTTAAAATCGACTAACTAATGGGGCTAACATCTTAACATCTGAAAACTAATGGGGCTAAACATGAAGGAGAACGTGGTCCAGAAAACCGGCCCATGTCCCCTTAACCTATTCAGCACACGATGATGCCTCTCTTCATGTTATTCTGGCTCACATAACACGATTTTATTCAGTTTAGGAAGGACCTATAGTAGAGGCATAATTTGTTTAACAATTGCGACTAAAGATTGGGGTTCTCACACAGTTTTCTAAAACTACATTTTTAAAGTTCGTTTTTATTCCTCCTTTTATTCCAATGTTAACCCCTTATATACTGGCGACATATTTGGTTTTTATTCCTCTGTTTTTCCAATGTTAACCCCTTATATACTGGCGACATATTTGGTTTTATTCCTCTGTTTTTCCAATGTTAACCCCTTATATACTGGCGACATATTTGGTTTTTATTCCTCTGTTTTTCCAATGTTAACCCCTTATATACTGGCGACATATTTGGTTTTATTCCTCTGTATTTCCAATGTTAACCCCTTCTATACTGGCGACATATTTGGTTTTTATTCCTCTGTTTTTCCAATGTTAACCCCTTCTATACTGGCGACATATTTGGTTTTTATTCCTCTGTTTTTCCAATGTTAACCCCTTCTATACTGGCGACATATTTGGTTTTTATTCCTCTGTTTTTCCAATGTTAACCCCTTATATACTGGCGACATATTTGGTTTTTATTCCTCTGTTTTTCCAATGTTAACCCCTTCTATACTGGCGACATATTTGGTTTTTATTCCTCTGTTTTCCAATGTTAACCCCTTATATACTGGCGACATATTTGGTTTTTATTCCTCTGTTTTTCCAATGTTAACCCCTTCTATACTGGCGACATATTTGGTTTTTATTCCTCTGTTTTTTCCAATGTTAACCCCTTATATACTGGCGACATATTTGGTTTTTATTCCTCTGTTTTTCCAATGTTAACCCCTTATATACTGGCGACATATTTGGTTTTTATTCCTCTGTTTTTCCAATGTTAACCCCTTATATACTGGCGACATATTTGGTTTTTATTCCTCTGTTTTTCCAATGTTAACCCCTTCTATACTGGCGACATATTTGGTTTTTATTCCTCTGTTTTTCCAATGTTAACCCCTTCTATACTGGCGACATATTTGGTTTTATTCCTCTGTTTTTCCAATGTTAACCCCTTCTATACTGGCGACATATTTGGTTTTATTCCTCTGTATTTCCAATGTTAACCCCTTCTATACTGGCGACATATTTGGTTTTATTCCTCTGTTTTTCCAATGTTAACCCCTTATATACTGGCGACATATTTGGTTTTATTCCTCTGTATTTCCAATGTTAACCCCTTATATACTGGCGACATATTTGGTTTTATTCCTCTGTATTTCCAATGTTAACCCCTTATATACTGGCGACATATTTGGTTTTTATTCCTCTGTTTTTCCAATGTTTACCCCTTCTATACTGGCGACATATTTGGTTTTATTCCTCTGTATTTCCAATGTTAACCCCTTATATACTGGCGACATATTTGGTTTTTATTCCTCTGTTTTTCCAATGTTAACCCCTTCTATACTGGCGACATATTTGGTTTTTATTCCTCTGTTTTTCCAATGTTAACCCCTTATATACTGGCGACATATTTGGTTTTTATTCCTCTGTTTTTCCAATGTTAACCCCTTCTATACTGGCGACATATTTGGTTTTTATTCCTCTGTTTTCCAATGTTAACCCCTTCTATACTGGCGACATATTTGGTTTTTATTCCTCTGTTTTTCCAATGTTAACCCCTTATATACTGGCGACATATTTGGTTTTTATTCCTCTGTTTTTCCAATGTTAACCCCTTATATACTGGCGACATATTTGGTTTTTATTCCTCTGTTTTTTCCAATGTTAACCCCTTATATACTGGCGACATATTTGGTTTTTATTCCTCTGTTTTTCCAATGTTAACCCCTTCTATACTGGCGACATATTTGGTTTTTATTCCTCTGTTTTTCCAATGTTAACCCCTTATATACTGGCGACATATTTGGTTTTATTCCTCTGTTTTTCCAATGTTAACCCCTTCTATACTGGCGACATATTTGGTTTTTATTCCACATACATTTGGACAATTTTATTCAGCATAGGAAGGATGTCTACCAATTAAAAGGCTAGAAACTATTTCAATTAATCCTTTTAGGTACCACATATCCTTCCTAAGCTTCATAAAATTGTCTAAAAGTAGCTGAAATCAAATACAAAATACGTCTCCGGTATAGAAGGGGTTAAAGAGGGATGGGTCGTGTTTCTGGTCCCCTATCTCCCTCGTCTTTAGCCCCATTTATTTTGAGATTTTAAGATGTTCCGTCCATTAGTTTGACGATTTTAACACCTTTCGCCCCTTTTCGTTTTCAAATTTAAGACCTTTCGTGCCATTTAGGAGTCGATGTTTTCCTGGCGAGCGATAGCGAGCTTGATATTTTAAGAGGAAGCGGCCTTCAGCCGAGACATTTTTTGACCGAAAAATTTACAAATGTATCTTCATGGGGGGTCGGGGTTGTGTTTGTCTAAGCTTGATGGAGGTCTAACGATGAAACTAAGATATAAAGGAATAATTGAATTAATTGACCAAAAATACGAATCATCTCCCCTTAAAGCACTGAGGTCGTCGTAATATGTGGCAGTATTTTCCTTCTATTGCTCTACTTTTCTTTGCTTTTACTTGCAGATATCCCCTTTTGGTGGGTCAATATTTGTATTGCCATTATATTCGCATACACTTAGAATGTATAAAGCACTCTAACAGCATTTCTAATGATACATATAAGTTATTTATATTTGCTACTAGTATTGTTTCTTATATTTTATCTTATCCTTTGGTATTCGCGGTTGTCCTACTACACCCTTTTTTGCATATATATATATATATATATATATATATATATATATATATATATATATATATATATATATATATATACAGTATATATACTGTACTGTATATAGCATATATGAAGCCCTTAACGAGCAAATTTGGAACACTGCTAATGGAGGTGTACTGATAGTTCAGCATTAAGTGTTCGTTTAAATTTTCCAATAAAATAGGTTTCTTTGGTTTTTCGCAAATTAATGTCTGATTTGACTTTATAAAACGGCATTACATTAAATTTAGGAGATGTTTTTGGCATATTGTGAAATATGAGTGCTTACATTAAGGCCTCTATTATGTGTTACATGATCTCTATGTTGGTTCACTCGAAGTCTAAGATTTGAAGTTTCCCCTATATAGATTTCCTTGCAGCCATTGCAGCACAAGACATATATGCAGTTCATTGTATTACAACTCATATTATCATTAACTTTAAAAGTATAATTAGTATTAATAGATTTGTATTCATGGCTTTCGATTAGTTCTAAGCATATTTTGCATCGAGGATTGCCACATTTTGTTACTTTAAAGTCAGATGAGTTACGGAGTTTAGCTCTAGTTAATAGTTTTTTAAGGTTTCTTGGTTGCCGTTTAGCTTTAATGAGATTTACATCTTTGTATATGTTATTAGTTTCTGCTGATTTTTGTAACAAGTCTACTGTGAATTTTACTTCTTTAAAGTAATCATCATAGTTAGGGTTGTAAGTGGTTATGAATGGCAATACATAATTCTGAGTTTTATCATTGGTAGCGGTGTTTCGTAGTTTGGTTATAGGTATTCTATTTGCTCGCTCAATGCCATTATTTATTATACCAGTTGGATATTTTCATTGTAAAAGGAAACCCTTTAATTCTTCGAGTCTCTTGTCTTTTAAAGTTGGATCTACGACTATTGTACAAATTCTTCTAGCTAAATTGAAAGGGATATTATTTTTAACATGTCTTGGATGGTTTGAGTTGTATTCTAGGTATTGTTTAGTATCAGCTTTTTTATAATGAATATCTGTAATAAATTTAGTATTCTGTTTTATGAGGCATATATCTAAGAAAGTTACTACTTCTCCGCTCGCATCACATGTAAACTTATATATATATATATATATATATATATATATATATATATATATATATATATTTATTTATTTATTTATTTATTTATTCATTGCAGGAATACATAATCATCATGGTGTCCCGGCGGCCCTCTCTGGCACCCCGGGGTAGGGACAGTGTGGTGTCTGGCAGTAACGACAGTAGGAGACGATCCAGTATTAGGCTCGCTCACACACAGGTATTAAATGAGTCCGTTTTTATCATTATTTAATTATTGTTGGAAGAGGGGGTCGGGCGCCAGTTGGACTAGACAATAGTCAGTCAGGCTCCTGGCCCGGGGAGCCGGTATATATGAAGGGTCTTGCCTGGATGTGAGGTGGGCGGGCATTGTGGTGATAAAGCTTCGCTATATGTCTGCCTGCTGAGATCGGAACCTCTCTGGGAGGTCTGGGACCTGGAAATATTTTGCTGGAAGACCCAAAATGGGCCTGGGTCTCTGGGCCTTCTCCCGGGCAACCTAGATGTGTGTGATTTTTTCTTTTTCGCTGTTCGGGCTCTGTCTCGAGTCGGTCACTCCCAGCTATGGGATATGTGCCTGTGTATATACATACATACATACATACTTACTATAATCTGTTCCAAGTAGGTAGGACATAAATCGTGAACCCTAACCTCTGTAACTAACAAACGGCTAGAGCAAATGGGCCGTAAATTTCCACACCTATTTCCTGGCTGACCCTTCCCAATTGGTAGACATATTATCTGGATTACTCTAGTGTTTTTTGAGGTATAGAGGTTAATGTTGAAGGGTTTTGAACTACTTATTTGGAAGAGGGTATAGCAAGGCAAGCCGGCCTGACCCGCCCCTGTTGGACTTTGCCATCAGTAGGTTTAAGCCGGTATCACACGAAAGCTTTTATAGTCAACATTCGATTATCAACATTTTTCTGGCAACATTTCTGGCATATTTTGCAACGGTATCGGAAACTAGACTGATGATATATTAATTTAGGTGACACAAATATTATATATGTTGACCACATAAGCTGCCACACCAGTGTTGAGGATAAATGTTGAGGGAAAAAGTGCTCGTGTGATACCTGCTTTAGGTAGGGTGTCAGGATTGGCCAAACGTGATTCATGTAATGGCTATAGTCTATTCGCCGTAAGTAGACGAGAAATCATGGCCTCTAATCTCTGTAACTCAAAAAGGGCCAGAGCAAATTGGCTGTAAATGTCCACCTCTATTCCTTTGACTGACTCTTCCCAAATAGTAGAAATCTTAGCTCGATTAGGCTACTCTAGTCGTTTTTGAGTTACAGAGGTTAGAGGTCATGATATATCGCCTACTTACAGCGAATAGACTATAGGACCTGTCTCGAATCCTACTAATTTTGTCATGTTATATTTTATGCTATATTTTCTTGATATAAATGTACAGATTTTTAATGAACAATGCTCCCTTGAGGAGGCCCACCTCGATGTTTTTCTCTTTCTCTCCCTCTCTCTTTGGCTTGTATCCATTCGGCCCCATTCAGCCTACTGTTTTAAGGCGTTTACCCCCATCCAGGTGTCAATATTATCCTGCCGAGCGGTAGCAAGCTAGCATATATATGTTTTTGTTTTGACAGAAACCTTAATGTGTACATTCTTCGATAGGAAAATGTCTCCCGCGAAGCCAGATTTCTCCATACTGGCTCGCTACCGCTCGCCAGGATGAAATCGACACTTGTATGGGGATAAACATTTTAAAACAGTTGGATGAATGGGGCCAAATGTATACAAGCCAGAGAAAGATAGAAAATGAGAGAATGAAGACAAAATGCAGGTGACCCCCCTTAAAATACATCACAATGTTGACGATTTTGTATTGTATCGTAATAAGCTTGTCTTTCCTTAGTATTTATATTGATAATAAAATGTTTGTTTTATTCCCAATTAATAGTTTGCAGTAAATTAGATATTTTTTGGGCTAGAGCTAGGTTACAATACAGACTCTTAGTACATAGAGGTTTTCATACAAGTACATTGTTGTGTAAATTTAATCTTTTTAAGGTGACTATTCTTAAACATTTTATCAATAATTTTAATCCAGCATTTTCAACTTAATGTTTCTCGTATAACCTATGTTTGAGTCACAAAGATTACATTTCTGAAGTTCACATGTTAAGGGGGGTCACCGGCTTAAAACAGTGGGTTGAATGGGGCCGAATGGATACAAGCCAAAGAGAGAGGGAGAGAAAGAGAAAAAAAAGCGAGGTGGGCTCCCTTGATGCTCACCTATCATGTTTTAAGCATTAAGAACTGTTCAAGAACATGACCACGACTGTACTATAGATGTATGTATATATACTGTATACAGTATATATATATATATATATATATATATATATATATATATATATATATATATATATAAATATATATATATATATATATATATATATATATATATATATATATATATATATATATATATATATATATATATTATATATATATATATATATATAGATATATATATATATATATATATATATATACTGTATATATGTATGTATTAAGTATATATCACAAATACACATAAGCTACTAAATGTTTGTATACTCTCAGCGGGGCTTGAACCACTGACAGTCATGACAATTGTCCATGCTTTAACCAACTCTACCACGGCATGATAAAGGATAAAGGTTAAATATCCTTTATCACGCCGTGGTAGAGTTAGCTAAAGCATGGACAATTATCATGACTGTCGGTGGTTCGAGCCCGCTGAGAGTATAAAAGTATGTATGTATGCATGTGAGCTTTAGTGCATTGTTATTTTGTCATAAAACCGATATGTTAACCATACTGACACTATTGCTGTTCTACTGTTCTTAGTTTGTATCATAATTCATCATATCTTGACTACACCCATTCAGCATCGGTGACATCCTTTTAATTTTAGTTTGGCTTCTATTACACGGTTATATGCAGTTTAACACCCGTCGGACGGGGCCGTTTGTAACATCTACTACCTGCCAAGCGGGCAGATTTACCCTAAACGAGCTTCATTCCATGCTCTTTTTCATGCATAAACAAGAGCCAGAGCGTAATACAATTATGTATCCGTGAAAGGGCGATAATTGAGCTTTCCAATGACACCTGAAACATCCTTGCACAACCACGGGTTGTCTTGCAACCATGTTGCAACGCGAGTACAAAAGCCCTAAAATATGGTAATTTCCTTACATATTTCCCTGTCTAGGGAGGCAGTGGATGTGGATGAGTGTGCAGGAGAGACCAGTCGCAGTACGGGAGCCGTGCAAAACGGTTAGAGCCCACCCGCGCTCCTCCCACCGCTCGGACTCTCTCTCAGGGCCAATTATGTGCTCAACATCGCATTGGACTTAAGTCGGGCCCCGCCAATTAGGTCTTGGTTCTCTTGACCGCCTTAAGTCGGGCCCCGATAGACAAGGGTTAAAAAGGGCCTCTAACAATTAACAGGATTCGAATTACCTCCCTTCACCATTCTTACTACCACAGATCCTGCTTAACCTGCACAAAATTGTCTATATGTAACTAGCATAAAACAAAGAAGACGTCGCCGGTATAGGAAGAGTTAACTAATATAGACAACTTTAGTGTTAATAATGCATTTTTATCAGATGGAAAACTTTCGAACTTCCGACGACGAACAATTGGTGGAAGGAGAAGACCTTGAAGAGGAGGAGGGAGAGGAGGAGGAGGAAGAGGAGGAGGAAGACTTGTACCAGTTAGACTTACAATCTGCTGAACTGTCGACGGACTATTGGCAAATTCACAAGATGGTCAAGGTAGGACAATGTAATATGTGAAAAATATCTGCAGTTTGACTTTCTCCAACGTAAGAAGACAGTACTATATTGATATGTACAGTTGTGTGCATAGCCTATGTTCTTAACTACCCTGTGATGTTCAGCATACAAGTTGGAAGATAGAGAAATAATTATAGATCAGGCAAGAGAAGTAATCAATATGAATGAATGGAGAATGCAGTGAATAGATAAGTTAAAACCCAGTAGTTTGGGAGAGGGGGTCGGGCGACAGTTGGACTAGATAATAACGTCAGGCGCCTGTCCCGGGGAGCCGGTATATATGAAGGGTCATGCCTGGATGCGTGGTGAGCGGGCACTGTGGTGTGCTCCGCTGCATGTTTGCCTGCTTAGACCGGAACTCCTCCGGTAGGTCGGGAGCTGGGGGAGTGCTGGAGTGCCCTTAGTGATCCCTGGTCTCTAGGTCTTCTCCTGGGTGGCCTAGATGTGTGTGAATTTGTATTTTGTTTTTTTGTGTTGTGTTGTCCCTGTTCGGGCTCTGTCTTGAGTCGGCCACCCCCAGCTATGGGGTATGTGCCTGAGTATATACATACATACAAGTTAACAATAAAACCTATACTCTACCCTTTTGTGTCTCCATTCAAGTATGAATATATACACCAAATGAAGAGGAGCACTTTATTGATGTTTCGCACATAGCTTCATCAGGTCATGCGAAACGTGGTGAATAAAATGCTCCTCCTCATATGGTGTTTATATTCATAATAGAATGGAGACAAAGGGTAGATTACAGGTTTTATTATCAACTTAGATTATATTGTTATATTACAGGGAGATAGGTGCTGAATTTTGATATTTTAAGACGTTGCCCCATTAGTTTGGTAATTTTAAGACCTTTTGCCTTATTTCTTTGTTAATATTTATACCTTTCGTGCAATTTAGGTGTCGATATCTATATATACTTATAGTATACCCTATCTTCCATTCTAGTACTTGAAGGTAATATACAAAATAAAATCTAAGTTGACATTAAAACCTATAATATACCCTTTGTATGATCCCTGGTCTCCGGGTCTTCTCCTGGGTGACCTAGATGTGTGTGAATTTGTGTTTTGTTTTTGTGTGTTCATTGTTTTTCTGTTGTGTTGTCCCTGTTCGGGATCTGTCTCGAATCGGCCACCCCAAGAAAAAAAATAAAAATTGAAAACATGGGGAATGGGCCTGAGTAATTAGATAGATAGTCAATAAAGTGCTCCTCCTCATATGGTGTTTATATTCATTCTGTCAATTTTCCATTCTAGTACTTGAAGGTGGGTAACGCCACGTGTACGACTATAGCCCTGGTGGGACTGAAGGACAGCGGCCTCCACCAGGAAGTATGTCAGCTGGCCCTTAAGATGGTGGGAGGCTTGGAGGTCCTGCTTAACATACTCAGGACCAGCAACCTCAGATGTAATGTAAGCAACAACAACTTTAACCCTTAACTAGCGGCACCCAGCTATTGTCGAGTTAAATAAATGTGGCCTATGTGGCGGGTCCCGGCTATTGTCGAGTGCAATTTTGAGCACGTAATGTGCTCTGAGAGAGAGCGGAGCAGTGGGAGGAGCGTAGGTTACCTCATGACCGCTCACCACGGTGGCCGTGGAGCTACTGAGCTGTACTCCTTTGTACTCCACCCTCTCTCACTCGTTTCACACGTAATAATGTAAGAAAATGACCGTATTTTACTGATTTTGCCCTTCGGTTGCACGATCGTTGCAAGACAACCAGTGATCGTAGAAGGATGGTTCTGGTGTCATTGGAAAGCTGAATTAACGCCCTTTCAGGGATACATACTTGTATTACGCTCTGGCTCTTGTTTATACATGAAAACGAGCACGGAATCAAGCTCGTTTACGGTAAAACCCCCCGCTGGGCGGCACATCAAATATACTCCTCCACCCGCTCTTAACACCTTACGAGCGGCCTATGCGGTTTATTTATGTGTACCGCACAGCGGGGTGTTTTTAGCCAAAATAGGGCTGTTTACGTGATCATTTTCATGCCTAAATAAGACCCAGAACGTAAAACAAGTACCTATCCCTGAAAGGGCATAAACAGAGCTTTCGAATGACACCATAACGATCCTTGTATGATGGATAGTTTTCTTGCAATAACCGTGCAACGCGAGTGCAAAAAGCAGGTAATTCGGTACTTTCGGTACATAATTGAGTATGTAGCGAGTGAGAGAGGGAGGAGGGAGCTGAGATTTGTGTCAGTAGGTTCGCCGCGGTGGTCTGGAGCAGTCATACGCTCGCTAGTCTCCTGCCACCACTTGTCTCTCTCTCTCAGCCACATTACGTGCTGAAATTGCCACTCGAGTTATGTCGAGCGCCGCCACATAGTCCAGCTTTATTTAACTCGACTTATGTTGCTCGCCGCTAATTATGGGTTAAGGTGTTATAGGTAGGGGTGCACGGGTTGAGATAAACATAAATTGATAATCACCAAGCTGTAAATAATTATCTTGCAAAATGCAATGGCACTGAAATAATAATTAAAAATGGTATAAAGGATTTTGTCTATCGTCTATGCCGGGCCTGTGACGTCACAGGAGTGTAAGTTCACCATACAGTCTAGGATAAGGATACTTCTGTGACATCACTATGACGTCACAGGCCCGGTATAGACGATCAGCGAAATCCTTTATACCATTGTTAATAATTATTTCAGTGACATTTCATTTTGTAAGATAAGTATATGCAGGTTGGCAATGATTTGTCCATGTTTACCTCAACCCATGAACCCCCACCTTTAATACACGCACGTTAGTGCATTGTTATATGTGCGATTAGTTTACTTGGGAAACAGATTAACTTGCTCATGTAGTGATGTACACCCTATGTTGTGGATTGTGTTATTTTATTTCTAAATATTATTTTGCTAAAGCTTTGTTTCCACATAGCGATTTTGATAAGTTCTTTTGTCTTTATACTATATTCTTCCCAGTTTTGGTTTGTTTATTTTGCAAGTTTTACATTATAATTATTATTATATTTATTTATATATTTATTTGGATATCCTTAGATTATTGTATTCAGTTTTGGAATGGCCAGAGGCATAAAGAGTTCATTGAGAGACTGAGTTAATGAAGTTCCGTGTCTCCAAGTATTTTGACTCAAATTTACACCTTTAATGTCTGTTGTTTAAAGCACTTCCAATTTAAAGGGACACTAACTCCAAAGAGTTATTACTTGTTACAGTTATACTTTGCAGTATAGAGCACACATTTCGGTAAACTCATATTATCACCAACCCACCAATTAACTTAACTCCCTCCGACATATTATGTTCCAATAAGTCCAAGTAGGCGCTTGACAAGTATTTTGGGTCTTGAATTTGGCTCATGAGTGTTGTCGAAGCCTTACATTTTTCGCGATTTCCATCCACCAGAATGCTGTTTATTGTGATGTATCATATATCAATGGAAAGAGGAATATTTATAGTACATGATAAAATAAAAAAAAAATGTAAATAAATCGAAATATGAAAGTGTAAATGAGTCCGGAATACAATTATTTCCCATGCAATTGTCTTCACACCGTCTATCTATCTATCTATTGCCTGACGCCGTGATCCCCGAAGGGGTGGCCACGAACGAACCGCCCCCATGCACCTCTGTCCCCAGTCAGTCGACGCCCCTCCCCCCAACCAGCACCGCCTTCGTTCATGTAGTTCCTCACTCCATCCTTCCACCTCATATTCGGTCTACCTCTCCCCCTCTGTCCCTCCACCTCGCTCTCGTACACCCTCTTAGTCATTCTCTCGCTTTCCATACGTTCCATATGGCCGAACCATCTCAAGTTGTACCTTTTCACACTTTCCAGCACATCTACCTCCACACCACACCTCCTTCTTACTTCCTCATTAGTCTGTCTATCCCTCCATGTAACTCCGCACGCACTCCTTAAGTAATTCATTTCCACTGCTCTCACTCTTGGTCTGAGTCTCTCAACCAACGTCCATGCTTCGCTTCCGTAAGTCAGTGTCGGGATTACCACACTGTCATGCAAGGACTTCTTCACTTCCATACTGACCACCCTATTTCTTGTTACTGCTTTTAGCGTTCCTACAACCCTCTTCCCCTGTTGTACCCTCTCCCGCACCTCTTCATCCATAGTCCCATCTTTACTCAACACACTGCCCAGATACTTAAAAGAGTTGACGATCTCCATAGCCTGACCGTTCAGCTTCACCTCACACTCTGTGACTTCACCCCTTTCGAAGACCATAACCTTGCTCTTCCCCGTATTTACCTTCAAATTCCGTTTTTCGCACACTGTTCCAAACTCATTTACCAGACCCTGCAACTCCCATTCATTATCACTCATCAGAACTGTATCATCCGCAAACAGCAGTATAGGTAGCTTCCACTCAATTCCCTCCCTTTTCAGCGATACACCAACATCCACTGCTCTTGATAGTATTTCTTTCATAACTCCATCCATATATACAGTAAACAACCACGGGGACATCACACACCCCTGTTTCAAACCAACATTCAGGTCAAAGAACTCGCTCTGCTCACTCTCCACACGTACTGCCGCCTTTGCACCCTCATACATGCTCTTCACTGCTTTCAGCAACTTGCCCTCTACTCCGTACAAACCTTCTCTATCCACTCTGTCATAGGCCTTCTCTAAGTCCATAAAGGCAACATACACCTTTTGTTTCTTCTCCAGATACTTCTCCACAACACAATTCAGGGTAAAAATCTGATCTACACATCCTCTTCCCTTCCTAAAACCTCCCTGCTCGTCGCCTATCCATTTCTCCGTTCTCACTCTCACTCTCTCAATCACTACCCTACTGTATACCTTCCCTACTACGCTTAGAAGACATATTCCTCGGTGGTTACCACACACTCCTCTTTCCCCTTTGCCCTTATATAGGGGGACTATTATGCCAGTCTTCCAGTCATCGGGTGCACTCCCCTTCTCCCATGCTAGTTTGCACATTTTCCATACCCATTCTATCACTATCTCACCACCATACCTCAACATTTCCCTACACACTCCATCTGTTCCTGGTGCTTTCCCCAACTTCACTCTTTTCATGGCTTCCCACACTTCTGACCTCCTGATCCCCACCTCCTCCTCCACTGCTTCTCTTCTTCTCCCTCCCATACCATATCCAGCTATGTTTGCTGGCTCTTCATTCCTTTCATTTAGCAACTCACTGAAGTACTCCCTCCATCTTTCGACTCTCTCTTGCTTCTCGGCTAGCATTCTCCCATTCTTATCTTTCACACCCTTACTGTTTCCCTTGCTACCTTCCCTAACTTTCTTGACTTCTTTCCAGAACAGTTTCTTACTCTCCCTCCATTTTACACTCAGATTCCTTCCAAATTCCTCATCTACTCTTCTCTTACTTTCCTTCACTACTCTCTTCACCACCCTCTTACTCTCCACGTACCTCGCTCGTTTCTTTCTGCCTCTCGGAATCTTCATTCCCTCTACTACCCAACCACTCTCTATATGCTTTCTTCTTTTCTTCCACAGCTATTCTTACCTCTTCTGTCCACCATGCTGTACCTTTCACTCCCCTCCCTCTTCTCCTCACTCCACACACCTCCTCACATGCTGCACAGATCTCATCCTTAAACACCTTGCTCATCTCCTCCACTTCCTCCATAACTTCCAGGTCGAACCCACCTAGTCGTCTTTCCACTGCTCTCCTGTACTCCTCCCTGACTTCCTCCTCCTGCAACCTCTTCACCCTCCTCACCATTCCACCCTCCTCTCGCCTCCCTCCCGCTCTCCTCACCCACTTCTTTTATATCCTAACCTTAGCTACCACTACATAATGATCAGACAGACCCCCTCCAATACCCCTATACACCCTAGCATCCATCACAGATTTCTTCATTCGGTCATCCACACATACATAATCAATCAATGACTTTCGTTCCACCACTGTCTTATCCTTCATCGTCAACATCCGTTTCCACGTGTACCTGTGGATCATTCTGTGTCGGAAGAAGGTGTTGGCTATCCACAGCCTCCTCCCCACACATACGTCCACAAGTGCACTACCATTCCCATTCACCTCTGATGGTACCCCCCACCCTCCCACCACTCCCTCAACTTTCCTATCACCCACCTTACCATTCATATCCCCAATCACACCGTCCTAGCTCTAAATTGTGAGTGATGACCATATATTTTGTTTTGCTCAAATAATAGTATTTTTTCTCCTCTTTCCAAATCTGAAAACAGAAATTGTTTATCTTCAATAGTTCTCAAACAGTGACCGAAAACAAAAAATATATGATTTTGATTTATATGGTTTTTAACATTTTCAATTTATTTCGTTGCTACGAAGTGTATGGTTTTAAATTTAGGCTGTATGAATACGGCAAATAATGCTGATGAGTATAAAACAAACTAGAAGTTCCTAGGACAAATACTTTTTGCGCTATGAATATTTGAAATGAAGAGCCAAAATGCGAATATTTACGCTTCACCCATCTCTGTTCCAGCAATGCTAGCCGGGTTCCGAGCTTTTCCCCACCTCGTGGTTGCGTTATTTGCTCGGATACGTATATAACTGTATATATCACCG
>CM064521.1:54395815-54452357 GCA_032716605.1 Paralithodes platypus
CTGTTATAGGTTGGAGCTCTACAAGTCTTGGAGGCAGCTTGTGGTCACGTGGCTACTCGTGCCACTGTCTACAAGCTTGGTGGGCTACAGGTAAGACAAGGGAAAACAGATAGGTCAATATTTAGTAATGAGCTTGTTCATAACAGTACTGATTGTTTGTCTCAACTCATACATACAAATCAAGTGATACTATAGTGTAACATGTATACTTTGTTACTGATATTATATTTTGACTTTTGTTTGTATATACCGATCAGTAGCAAATTCCTTGTACTGCTGCTCACAATGTACAAGTTCAATTCTACACATACAGTATAGTATATTGTTTTTATCTTTATGTTAGTGTGTATTTTCAAGAGTTCTAGTAATCCTTGTGCGTATATCTGTTGGTAATCTAAACTACTTAAGATTCAAGAAAGGAAGAATATTGAATAATACCGATGCAAGTTTGATAATGACAAAATAACATAGATCCTGGTGAATGTTGCCTGCTCCGGCGCTACCATATCTGCAATCGGCCATAAAACTACAAGAACATATCCAGTTCTTGACGTCAAAATATCAGACAAAATATTTGTTATATAATTAGGACGTTCTGGCACAATCTCAAATAAGTGTGCTTAGCCATAAATTGATATGAATATGGTATCAATGATATCACGAAAGTATTGTGCATATTTCGAGTAATAATATGTGTTTATAAATATGTATATATTTATAGTCTATGTATATGAAGGAGAAAAAAAGGCAGGCTGCCTGTAAAGAGTATTTTCCTCAAAGGTAAACAAGTTTGCATTTTCCTAGTATCCCATTAAGAATAAATAAATCAGCTGCTAAGGAGTTACAATTTTCACCAGATGAAAGAAATAGACTATCAATGTCTCCCCTGTGTATAAAGCCGGTGTCACACGAGCACATTTCTGAGGATTTGTTAGGGCAATTATGGTCTGGCAACTTCAAAATGTAAGCTTTACCAGAATTTAGCCACCTAACGTAATCTACACTCAGACACAACAAAGAAACTACCACCACAGTATACAAACAATACATAAGATCTGTGATGAAATGTGCAAGCCCTGCCTGGGTTTCTAACCTTGCTAAAACTCATCACAAGACCTTACAGACTATTCAGTACAAAGCCCTAAAAATCATCACCTACTGATCACCTACATCGAGAAACCAAAGTCCTCAAAGTCAATAACCACCTAGACACGAGAGACACTCAATTCCTGGCTGCAGCCTCCACAAACCAACACCATCCATTATACTACATGGCAGTACACCCACAGACACCAAGGAATATCAAAAAAACACCCAGCACACGATATCACACACAAATATTGTCATCTCTCCCTCCCTGCCCACCCCAAACCAGCTTCTAGAAGCACATCCATGCTCATATATCTCACTGTTCCATCCAATCACTAAAAGACACACGCAGCTGCATGCACAACCTTAAGAAATCCATCCTTCTGAGTCCTCCCTTTCTCGCAAGGACAGAGTCCACCTGGCCAGGCTGAGATGTGGGCACCATCCTGCTCTTCTGAGCTATCAGAAGAGACTGGATGACTCTGTCGTCGACACCCACAGTCTTCTTTCAGATTCCAATGAAAAAAGAACCCCATAATATTGCGAGAAAAAACTTGCTCATCAAACATTTACGGAAAAATCGCTTGTGTGACACCGGCTTAGGTGTTGTTGTATCCCGCTACAGGTGCTGGAGGGTCTGGTTGGCCACAGTCAGGTACAGGTGAGGGGTCTGGCGGCCTCAGTGTTGGCTCAGGTCTGTGGCCTTACCAGTGCTAGGGCGGCACTCATCAGGGACGGCGGAGTGCCAAAACTGGTAGGATTCATTACCATTTTATTGTTAACTCTTTGAAGATTCGGACGCATTTTGATATTTTATTCTGGCTATCATTAGACGATTTTACACAGTTTAAGTAGGATCTGTGGGAATTAGCCTGTGGCCTTACCAATGCTAGGGCAGCACACTCAGAGGATCGATGAATTACTTCTTTTCTGTTGTTTGGCTATTATAATACGATTTTATTCAGATTAGAAGGATATATGGAAGCCAGAGGGTTAATTGGGATAGTCTTTACCGTTTTAATTCCCACAGATCCTTCCTATATCTTCTATAATGGTAGCCAGAATAAGCAGTCAAAATGCATCAAAAGCGTCAGAATGTTAATATAAACTCTTAAGTTGTTGATATAATGGATATATATACATTCAATAAGGAGGAACAGAACAGGGTGTTACTTAATTCTATAGGTTCAGGGACTAATGTATAGCGAGGCCGATCCTTAGTGATCTTGGCCCCATTCATTGTTCTTTCCATTCACTAAAACATTACGATTTCCATAATGCAGTTGGGTCGAGTACATGATTAGATTGATTACCAAAATTCGAAAATGGATATTAATCGTGATCGTGTATTCAACCTTTAACCCACTGAGTACCAGCTAATTAATAATAAAAATACATTGTAGGACCAGCGGATTTTCGTTTGTTTTTTCTCTAAAACAGCTTAAATAGGTGAGAAATGAAGGAGAAAAAAAAACACACAAAAACACTCACCTCGGTCATGTGGGGGTCCTAAGGGGGAGGGGGGGGGGGGTCTCAGCCACCAGCTGGTGCCGGGCACCTCTTCAAACCTACCCGCCAGCACACCACGACTGGGTGAGGCAACATGGCTGATGTACGATGCCTCCAATTTTCGAGTGACGGTTATTTACACCACCCAAACATCATGTTACCTTCATAGTTCATATATTAGCAACATGTATCAAATAATGTCATTGTAAGTGAAGTTACAGTGTGATAAGTGCATAGATTCAAGTTTTATAAGTGCCGACGAGTGGCAAGCCCCGCGCGCGGCCTGGTTACCATGGCGACTGGTGGCCATCTTGGCCCTGGACGCACGCACGTACACACAAGGTCAGCTGACTGACACCCAACTCCCCCTCACACTTGCACCTTTGTTATGCCTCTCTCTCGTACTCTGTTTATTGATTTTATACTTTATCGTATGTTTTATAGTTAGAATATGAGTTTTACACATTGTTTTAGGCACTTATGACTTAGAAATATGGGTTTTGACATTGTGTTTTTAGTGGGGAGTGTGTGGGAGGTGGGGAGAGTGTGGGAGGTGGTGAAGGCAGGTGTGGGGGAAGACCACGTACATAGCAACATGACACACTCATCCTCAGCTCGTCTCTTCTGAGCCTTACGATGACCTGGCGGAATTTTGAGGAATGCCATGGGGTCTGGGTCATCCTCGTCCTCCTCTTTCCCTCTTGGTGAGAAGTCAACTATGTTATGGGGAGCAGTAGGGGAGCAATACACACTCTATTCCCTTTGTTCCAACATCGCGAACGACGAGGTAGGTCCGAACCTCGTGAACTAAAGAGGACAACTGGCTTCCTTCTTTCTCCCGCGCGTCCCTCTCCCCACTCCCCACCGCGGCTGGATTTGGGTGTTGCCAAGTATTGCCACTGTTGGGCAACATCATAAAGTATATACCATACAAATTTGAACCCTCTAACTACCATAGGACAAGAGTAAATAAGCTCGAAAGTGGCGGTGAGATAAGTGGGTAAACTGGCTTTCCCCATCCGCCCGTACCCTTCCGCGCGGCTAGACTTGGGGGTTGCCGAGAACTGGCACTGTTCGGCAACATCATAAGGTATATCCCATACCATCCTTAAGCCTCTAGCTACCAAACGACAGGAGTAAATAAGGTCAACATTTTTGACGCAGGTGCTGCGGCTCCGGGATTTAGCGTTACATACATTGCCAACGCATCACGTGCATCCCTGGGGTCCTGTGGGTTAACTGTGTTGGTGGTGTAATGGTTTAGATGTTTATGATCTGGGTGTGGTGTCCAGAGTTCGAATCCCGGGAGGACCATATGCTTTCATTAATTTATTCAAGTGTATTGGGGTTTGTAGTTGATGACTAATGTTAAGAACGGGGTGTTACTTAATTCTATAGGTTCAGGAATTAATGTATAGCGAGGCCGATCCTTAGTGATCTTGGCCCCATTCATTATTTTTTCCACTCACTAAAACATTTCGCTTTCCATAATGTAGTTGGGTCGAGTACATGATTAGATTGATATCCAAAATTCGAAAATGGATATTAATCGTGATCGTGTAGGCTATTCAACCTATAACTGTGTTGGTGGTGTAATGGTTTAGATGTTTATGTTCTGGGTGTGGTGTCCCGAGTTCGAATCCCGGGAGGACCATATGCTTTCATTAGTTTATTCAAGTGCATTGGGGTTTGTAGTTGATGATTAATGTTAAGAACCGGGTGTTACTTAATTCTTATTTTTTCCTTCCAGTTCTAGTCTGTAGACTTACGGTCGGACGGTCTTGACTGAATTATAAGGGATGTTTATTTATAATATATAATGTAAAACTTGCAAAATAAACCAAAACCAGGACGACACACTAATAAGACAAACAAACTTATCAAAATCACTATGTGGAAATAACGATATATATAATTTTTGGTAATCCTGTAGGTGGCCCTCCTGAAGGTGGATGCCCAGGCCCTACAGAGCGGCCCTGAGCGGGCCGCCAGTGTGGAGGGGGCGGCGCGGGCTCTATGGGCCTGTAGTGTGTCCAGGGCGGGGCGAGCGGCCTTCCTTGGGGCAGGGGGGCTGGAGATGGTGGGCAGCCTTCTCACAGCATCCCGGGCGGCTCTACTTATACCCATCGTCGGGGTCATCCATCAGTGTATAACGGAGGTAAAGTCAAAATCCTTGGTGACCCTGGTCTCTAGGTCTTCTCCTGGGTGACCTGGATGTGTGTGAGTTTGTGCTTTTTATCTGTGTTTATTTGTTGTTTTATGTTGTTTTTGTGTTTTCCCTGTTCTTGCTCTGTCTTGAGTCGGCTACCCCCAAAATGGGGATTGGGCCTGAGCATATAGATAGATAGAAAGTCAAAATCAATAATTTATCGAAAATCTTGATCATAATTTATGCGAAATCATGAGAGAGGGACATTAAAGGAAGGTTTTTAGTCTCTTCCCCTGACCTCCATCAAGCTTGATATTACACCCCGAAGACCCCCTTTCAAGATAAATTTGTAAATATTTTGGTAGAAAAATTTCCCGGCCAAAGGCCGGTTCCTCTTAAGTTACAGGCTTGCAATCGCTAGGTAGGGAAAAAATCGACACCTAAATGGCACGAAAGGTATTAAAATTGACAGGTCTTAAAATCGCCAAACTAATGGGGCGAACGTCTTAAATTATAATGTAAAACTTGCAAAATAAACAAACTAAAACGAACACAGTAAAAAGACAAAACAACTTATCAAAATCGGTATGTGGAAACAACGCTTTAGCAAAATAATAATTTATAAATAAAAGAACACTAAACCACCACATAGGGTGTACATTACTACATGAGCAAGTTAATCTGTTTCCCAAGCAAATTAATCGCACATATAACAATGCACAATCGTCACGTTCAGGGAATTAGTCAATTTGGGAAGTCCAGGACGTTCTAGTAAATTTTACTAAATTGTGGTCGGCAGGGAGGGTTCTGTGGGGGCGCTCGGTTATGGCCTTGGCCTTGCTTGGGGCCTTGGGGCTGTTCGGCCCGGCAGCTTGGGGAACAACAACAACAACAACAACAACTAAATTGTGTATGAATAGAGAAACTACAATTAATATTTAAATTTTATATTAAACTAAATTTGCAAGTTGACAAGATATCAACAATAGTACAAAAATCTCAAAGCAATGGGGCTAAACATGAGGGAGAAAGGGGTCTAGAAAAATATCCCTCAAGTGGAAATCTCCCCGTACACCTCTGCTCTGGTGAGGCTACTACACTCCCCCTACCCTCAACTGTATTGTATTATTCTGTTAGGGTGTGTTCCGGGAGCGTGTGGAGGCCGCTGGGTACACCTCTGCTCTGGTGAGGCTGCTACACTCCCCCTACCCTCAGCTGTATTGTATTATTCTGTTAGGGTGTGTTCCGGGAGCGTGTGGAGGTCGCTGGATACACCTCTGCTTTGGTGAGGCTACTACACTCCCCCTACCCTCAGCTGTATTGTATTATTCTGTTAGGGTGTGTTCCGGGAGCGTGTGGAGGTCGCTGGGTACACCTCTGCTCTGGTGAGGCTGCTACATTCCCCCTACCCTCAGCTGTATTGTATTATTCTGTTAGGGTGCGTTCCGGGAGCGTGTGGAGGTCACTGGGTACACCTCTGCTCTGGTGAGGCTACTACATTCCCCCTACCCTCAGCTGTATTGTATTATTCTGTTAGGGTGTGTTCGGGAGCGTGTGGAGGCCGCTGGGTACACCTCTGCTCTGGTGAGGATACTACATTCCCCCTACCCTCAGCTGTATTGTATTATTCTGTCAGGGTGTGTTCCGGGAGCGTGTGGAGGCCGCTGGGTACACCTCTGCTTTGGTGAGGCTGCTACATTCCCCCTGCCCACAACTGCAAGTCTTGGCTACCAAAGCATTAGCTAGGGTCAGTGATTTTATTGTTTTGGGTAAAAGTAAAAGTGTGACATACCTTTACCGTAGAAAACAATAGCGCTTCCTTCTAGTACTGTTAACGATATTGGCATAATTATATAAATATGTTTCACTAAGCCAGGATCTGCAATGGTGATTGATCTTTGCTTACTAAAGGTCCATACTCAAAACAAAAGCTACCATCAGTATGCACAAAGTTTCCTTTTCTCTTTGCCAGTGTTCAGTGCTGCATGCCACAAGTGAGCGGCTGGTGCGGGAGGGCGGGTTGGAGGTGCTGGTGTCTCTGTTGGCCAGGGAGGGACAAAGCTACACTGATGCCCTTTTTGAAAAGGACCCTGCCTTTGCACGAGAGTCTGGCATGCTAAGTGAACCACCAGGAGCACCCAGGTCCAGAAAGGTATTTGTCTTACCATCGGAAATTAATTAATTTTATAAGAAGGCTTTATAGTTGTGATTGAACAGGTTTATTCCATCCATTCTATGCATATAAGTTTGCTCCCAGAAGAACATTTGTATTCATACTTGGGGCTAAAGGTAGCCTACAGCACTTGATATATATAGATTAAATGTAATATATTAATTAGGTATATAGGCTAATATAATTAGATCAAACCAACAATATACAGTATACACTGGATTTAACCGTACATGGCCTAATAAAAGCTACACTATATACACTGGATAAAACCGTACATGGTCTTTATGTTTTTACATTTTCAGTGGTTTGATCTTGAAGGCTTGTCTCACATCAAGAAGCAAGTTCAATGCAGAGAACAGCTAAACCTCCCAGAACATTGACATATGGATGTTTTTTGCATTAAATGAGCTTCAATTTCTAGCCCTCTGAGCTGGATTCACACATATCTAGTACTATACTGCATCCTTATTATATGGACTCTTACATGAAATAACCTTATACAGTAATTTACATTGTGTTGAGCTACATCTTCTGTGATATCTGTCTCAAAATTCGGTTTTGTGTTCACTCATAACACTGTATACCGTCCAGATGTTTCGCCCGGAATAAATCAGTAATTTTGTTTTCCTACACAGGCGTCAGTGATGCCTGAGAGTAGCAGCAGTGTAGTGATCTCCGGAGCCACCACCACCCAGCCGCCTGCTGCCCCCGGGGCGCTCCTGCCGGAAGCTGATGGTGTCAAACTAGAGGCAGAAGGGGTTCTTGGGGATCCAACTGAAGCTACACAAGATGGTAATCAAAGCCAACTTACAACAGTGATATTCCTGGCAAAAAAATTTGGTATTTTGTGTCTGGCAGTTTTTGTATTTCAACTGCTTAGGAATTCCTTGAACTATGACATGTAAGCTCAGAACAGCTGCCTATACCATTAAAATAAGATCCTCGAAAATATCTCTGATACAAAAGTATTTCTCTAGATACTTTCAATCGGCATCTTTATATCTGTCAGTATTTTGTAGTCTTATCCAGTAGTAATACTAGACTAAACATACAACAGCTTATCCTTCGGTAGTCTTTATAAGATTTTTCAATTAGGAAAAAATAATGGACGTCAAAGGGCTTATCGAGATAGTTAATACCTCATTGTTATGCCTAGACCTTATTCCTAAGCTGAACAAAGCCGACTAGTGAAAACCAGATTTAAATAGAATCAGGGCCATCTTGCTGAATGGGTTAAAAATTAATAAGTATGTATGTACTCAGTTACCTACCCCATAGCTGGGGGTGGCTATAGATAAAAAAAAAAAAAAAAAACATATATAGTAGAAAAGACGCTTGACTACTGCAGGATAGGGTAGTGCAAATGGTGAGGAAGAGGTCAGCCTTGGAGATAGCAAGATCTGGAGGCGGTATCTGACACCATCTGGAACGTCTCACTTCTGTATGTCCTGGATGTTGAAGAACATACTAAGCTCTCTAACTAAGGCAATCCATTTTGCAAATTATTTGATATTATTTTATATAATTTTGGGGCAACTTTGTCATTAACTCTTTGAGTATCGGTGACTTCCATTGAACTTAATTCTGGCTACTATTAGACAATTGTATTCAGTCTATAAAGGCCCTCCAGCAATTAGCAGGCTTCGAACCATCTCACTTAACTCTTTTTACTAGCACAGATCCTTCTTAAGCTTCACAAAATTGTCTAAATATAGCTAGGTTAAAATTAAAATTACGTCGCCGGAACAGAAGGGGTCAGCTAAGATAGAGAGTGAGTTGACAATTTTTTGTTTTAATACTTGAGGAGATAATGCGGGAGGAGCCGGAGGAGCCCTGGGGGACAGCGAGCTCCTGGAGGCAGTGTCTGAGGCCATCTGGCACGTGTCCCTTCTTCCGGACCATGTGAGTGCTGTCAAGGACCTTACTGCCGTCCCCATACTGGTCGCCCTCCTCCACCACCAGGATGAGATGGTTAGTTTCATACCTTAACCCCTTCAGACAGATGATTATTACTTATTGATATATCACTGAATTCGAATATTCCCGCCCAAAAATCGTCCAGCCGCAGCCAACATAATAATATTATCGCTCGTTTTTCACCCACAAATATCACCCCAACTGCATTTAAACACACTTCACGAGATAGAAGGAATTGTGTACTACAATATTTCTATCAACTAATAATAGAATATCTATAATGGTTATCGTAAATATTGTAAATTTCGTAAACATTTCTGCTGAAATTTTTTTTCACTTCACCTCAAGATATATCCGAAAATTACTAAATAACTTATTTTTTTTGTCGTACTAAATCACAGCTATTTTTTCCGCTGAACATGATGGCGGTATTTAGAATATTTTATAATCAATATTGGATTTTATAGAAATAAATCTATAACAATAGTTTTTCGCTCGAGTCAAAATCCACGCCGCACCGAAATATTCACTCTCAGTCGGATTTCACCCATATTTTTTTTTGTTTTTTTTTGTTTTTATCGGCAAGAGGAAAGGTTATTCTATAAGATTCTATAAAAAAATAATAAAAATATAATATGTGGAATTTCAACGTAGGTGAAAGCATATCTTCATTCCGCCCGAATTTGCCTTCCCCATTTTTACCGATACTTTGTGGAAAAATGGATATATTGTAGGCAAGGGCATTATAGGATTTTGCATTAGCTTTCCAATGGTATCTATATCATCAATGTACGATCAAAACTAATATTTTTCCCGAATATTTTAGTCTGTGTGGCGCGTAATTTTTCGTCAGAGTTCTGGCCTAGCCGACTGGTCAAAATTTTCGCTTCATTTAACGCTCTATTTAAATATCATTTAAGGATCGATATAGTTTTCAGATTTTAAATACGTGTATCGGCAAATAATAGAGATTATTATTTTCAAAGAACTAGCTCTGTACGACAAAAACTATATTTTATATGAATATTTTCATATGCGCATCTTATGTAGATCGAAAATTTCCGTCTGCCATGTTTTTCACGCCTTTTTTCCCCCACTCATTTTCACCAATAAAATGTGCGACAATGGATAGTTTTTAAAACACGCTATTTAGGAGTTTTCATTAACTTTCTAATGGTTGGTATATCATCAATGTACGATCAAAACTTCTATTTTTCCCGAATATTTTCTTTTCCGTGTGCCAAAATCACCGAATGGTCAATATTTTTGGTTCACTTGACGCTCTATTTAAACATCATTTAAGGATCGATACAGTTTTTAGATATGCATTTTCTACATTGGCAATGCATACAGATTACTATAATCTTTGAACCAGCTCAGTACGACAAAAACTCAATTGTATATGAATATTTTCATATGAGCATACCTTACATCGAAAAATTTGAACTGAACTTACCTTAAACCGTCGTCTGTTGACCGTAATATGTTAACCCAATATGTATCGAGACTATCCAACCATATTTCAGTAATTTTCAATGATATACATTATCACTTATATCACATACAGTAAAGCCACTCTATGACGATATATCCAGGGGGCGGCCATGTTTAAATGTCCGGCCCATGAGTCCTCCCAGCCTGGCTGGCTGAGTCAAACCGAGGAATTTCCACATTCAGAGCTCACTCGCTTAGGGATGTTTTCACCTTACAGTGTTGCAAGTTACATCACGTAAATCCTGAGATTCTCAGTGACACACTGGGGAAAGAATTGACGCGATCGCGTATATAATAACTTATCTAGGTTTAAATAAGTTTCATCGTGTTTCGCCCGGAATTATATACGCGATCGCGTCATAATCGGTGTTTGGTCCAAAAGTACTTATATACGCAATCGCGTCATATCTGTCTGAAGGTGTTAAGGTGCGTCGACACTGTCGACCTTATTTACACTTGTCGTATGGTAGCTAGAGGGTTCATATTTGTATGGGAATATACCTTATGATGATGTTGCCGAACAGTGGCGGTACTCGGCAACCCCCAAGTCCAGCCGTGCGGGTGGGGACGGGCGGGTGGGGAACGCAGTTTACCCAGTTATCTCACCGCCACTTTCGACTTTATTTACTCTTATCCTATGGTAGCTAGAGCGTTAACATTTGTATGGGATATACATTATGATGTTGCCGAACAGTGGCAATATTTGGCAACACCCAAGTCCAGCCGCGGTGGGGAGTAGAGAGTGGGACATGCGGGAGGAGGGGGGAAGACAGTTTTCCCGTTGACTTCGCGAGTGTCTGACCTACCTCGTCGCCTCGCGATGTTGGAACAAAGGGAGGAGAGTGAACCACTGCTTCCCATGACATAGTTGACTCCCCACCAAGTGGGAAAGAGGAGGAAGAGGATAACCCAGACCCCATGGCATTCCTCAGAATTCCGCCAGGCCAAGTAGGAGTCAGAAGAGACGAGCTGAGGATGAGAGGTGTTACGTTGCTTGACAACAACACATGTGGTTTGGTTCTCTTCACCGCTTGCCTTCACCACCACCTCACACTCTCCCCACTAAAAATGTAATATGAAAAACCATATTTCTAAGTCAAAACTGCCTAAAACAATGTGTAAAATTCATATTCTCACTATAAAACATATGATAAAGTAAAAAATCAATAAACAGAGTGCGTCAGAGAGGCATAATAAAAGTGAAAGTGAAGGAGGAGTCGGGTGTCAGTCAGCTCTGTGTGTATGTGCGTGCGTCTTGGGCCAAGATAGCCGCCCATCGGCATGGTAACCAGGATGCACGTGTGCCTTGCCACTCGTCGGTATTTATAAAACTTGAGTCTATGCACCTATCACACTGTAACTTCACTTACAATGACATTATGTGATACATGTTGCTAATATATGAACTATGAAGGCACACATGATGCTCGGGTGGTGTAAATAACCGTCACCCAAAAATTGGAGGCATCGTACATCAGCCATGCTGCCTCACCCTGTTGTGGTGTGCTGGCACGGGAAGTTTGAAGAGGCGTCCGGCACCAGCTGATGGCTGAGCCGCCCCTCCATTTTCGGCTGGTTCTGGAGTGTGAATTTATTATTTACTAGCTGGTGCCCACTGGGTTAACCTAACCTAGCCTAACAAAATCTAATTTAGCCTAACCTGAAAAGATCAACTTAAGAATTTAACCTCACCTTGCAAAACATGACATAACATAACCAACCACTATACTTATATCATGTAACAGATTGGCAATGAAGATGAATAAAGCATAATTATGTATGATTACATAATAACATAGTATCAGTCGATATAACATAACAATGAAAGTATGTATGATCCAGTGTACCCCCCAAGGTCCTGACTAACGTGGTGGGGGCTCTAGGCGAGGTGTCCGGAGACCCCGAGTGCTGCATCATTCTCCTGAGGGGCGGCGGTGTGACCACCCTCATTCAGCTGTTACGACGCACCTCTGACCGACTGTTGCTCAACGTCACAAGAGCTCTGGGGTCCTGTGCCGCTGACGAAGATGCTCTCTCCGCCCTTCTGCAGCAGGACGGTCTGCGCCTCTTATGGTCCCACTTGAAGAATCCTAACTGTAGGATTCAGGCCTCGGCGGCAAATGCAATATGTACTTGTCTGCAACAGGAAACAGTACGTTGATTTTTCCCTATGGTTGCTTACTTTAACTGGGCTAGGAACAATTAGATTTAATCATGTATTAACCACTCAACAAGACATTATAACAACAAACTCATACAGTGATGGAATAAAAAATATGTATATATATATGTACCGGTATATATATACTATATATATATATATATATATCTATATATATATATATATATATATATATATATATGTACCTGGTATATATATATATATAATATAATATATATATACTATATATATATATATATAATATATATATATACACACAGTATATATACTGCATATACAGTATATACTGTATATATATATATATATATATATATATATATATATATATATATATATATATATATATATATATATATGTTGGTAAAGCCAGGTAATACATTTTCTTTAATACATACGAGGTTGAAAGAAATGGCAATTTCTGCGTTGGAAATTTTATTATTCAAAGTTTCCAGGTCTCTGATGAGTTTTCGCTGGGTGGCAGGAAGTAGATGAAGGAGATGAGCAAAATTCATGGTGGTACAGGGTTACATTAAAGTACATGAAGATACAGGATATACGACGCGTTTCACTGGACAACCAGCATTATCAAGTAAGGAAGGAATGATATAAAAGGTAAACAGGAAGGGTATATATAGAGGGTGGAGGATCAGAGGAGGCGGAAAACAGGGGGCAAAAGCCTGCGATTGGTGGAAGGCTAAACTAGGAGAGAGAAAGGGGGTAACCGCTTCACGCATGCGCACTGGATGCGGGATGGTGGTCGATAGGTGGGGTCGAAGCTGATTGGCTGCGTGTCGAGGGGCGTGGCCTAAGTTGTGTGGCGCCTGCAGAAGACGAAGCTGAAGGAGGTAGCGCGGGGGGCTGCGTCAAGGGCACCGGGGGGCGAGGAGGGGTGTTAGGTCCTGTAGGGTAGTGCCTTTTGGCAGAAGGAAGGATCTGAAGGTCCAGAGTTTGGTTGTTGATGTTGGGATGTAAGGCTTGGATATATAAAGCTTCGAGTATAGGTAATCTCCTTGGGTCACTTTCTTTATCGAGTATGGTGGTGTGTTTCTCTAACTCGTTGCGTGTGAGGTGAGGGTGGTTAGGGGTGAGATAGTGGTCTTTGATGGCTCCAGCCTGAAGGTGAAGAGTTAACCGACGTGAAAGACGAGTCTGCGTCATACCAATATAGGAATGAGGTCCACAGTCCTCATAATTACAGGTATGTTGGTAAATGACGTGATCGTCGGTCATCGGGCTCTTTATCTTGGTGGAGGCTGGTTTGTTGCGGAGAACGAGGTTGGAGGTCTTGGGGGATTTGTAATAAATTATTAATTTGATTTTGTTTTCCGGGTTGGTTTGGTGGACATGCTTGGAGATTATTTCTTTTAAGACGGCCTCGTCATTTTTGTGTTCAGAGGACATGTAATTGCGGTAGAAGATCTTAATTTCATTGGGGTCAATGTTGGGAGGGCTTTGGGTGTACCATTTTTCAAGATGGTGGTTGATGGTGCTGGAGATGTCGGAGTTGGAGTATCCGTTATTTACTAAAACTTGGGATAGTCTTTCTAGTTCCTGGTGGGTGTCGGCCCAGGTAGAGCAGTGCGTGAGGGCTCTCCTAACATAGGCGGAGATGGAGGATAGAAGATAACGGCGGGGGCTTTCACTATCACCGTTGAGGCATTGTCCTGTGTTAGTAGGTTTAATGTAGACGGTGGTTTTGAACCCATGGTCGTTCAGAGCTACGAGGATGTCGAGGAAGGGGAGTTGTCCATTGTTAGATTTTTCAAAGGTGAAGTTAAGTCCGGAGGAGGTCATGAAGCGACGCTGGAGTTCCTGTAGTTCGTGGAGGTCCTTGATTTGCACGAAGATGTCATCCACGTATCTACAGTAGACGGCGGGTCGTTGGGCAGCTAGGAGCTCTTCCTCGATGGTACCCATGAAAAAGTTCGCAAAAAGAACTCCTAGGGGGCTGCCCATCGCCACACCGTCTATCTGCTTGTACATGTTGCCCCGGGGGCAAAGGAAGGGGGCCTCCTTGGTACATAGCTCCAGTAGTGTTTTCAGGGCCTTCTCCGGGATGTCCAGAGTAGGTGTATCAGGGCAATGATAAATTCGACGTAGAATCATGTCAATGGTCCTATCCACTGGCACGTTGGTGAACAGGCTTTCTACGTCGAGAGAGGCGATAGTGTGGTTGTTGTTACGGGGGGCGTCTCGTAAAATTTCCAAGAAATCGTGGGCTGAGTTAAGGTTGAATTGGCTGGGCACGTAGGGGGTGAGGAGGTTGTTCAGGGTCTTGGCGATCTGGTAGGTGGCAGTGGGGATCTGGGAGATGATGGGGCGGAGGGGGTTCCTAGGTTTGTGTGTTTTGATGGTTCCGTACGCATAACCAGGGGTGTATTCTCCGACGAGTTTTTTAAGGTGGATCCCTCCTTGTTTGGCGTTGAAACCAGAGGAATTCACCATAGCAAAATACTGAACAAACAACACTTCCAAGCTGCCAAACTATTAAGAGACAACCCCAACATCATCATCCGTCGTGCGGATAAAGCTTCCTGCCTCGTGATCCATGACAAGGAGGAATATCTTAGAAAAATGGACGTCATCTTAAGTGACAACACTAAATTTAAAAAGATCACCCGCAACCCAACCGATGAATCAAACGTATTGCCAACACCACCATCACCGCCATCAACGCCAAACAAGGAGGGATCCACCTTAAAAAACTCGTCGGAGAATACACCCCTGGTTATGCGTACGGAACCATCAAAACACACAAACCTGGGAACCCCCTCCGCCCCATCATCTCCCAGATCCCCACTGCCACCTACCAGATCGCCAAGGCCCTGAACAACCTCCTCACCCCCTACGTGCCCAGCCAATTCAACCTTAACTCAGCCCACGATTTCTTGGAAATTTTACGAGACGCCCCCCGTAACAACAACCACACTATCGCCTCTCTCGATGTAGAAAGCCTGTTCACCAACGTGCCAGTGGATAGGACCATTGACATGATTCTACGTCAAATTTATCATTGCCCTGATACACCTACTCTGGACATCCCGGAGAAGGCCCTGAAAACACTACTGGAGCTATGTACCAAGGAGGCCCCCTTCCTTTGCCCCCGGGGCAACATGTACAAGCAGATAGACGGTGTGGCGATGGGCAGCCCCCTAGGAGTTCTTTTTGCGAACTTTTTCATGGGTACCATCGAGGAAGAGCTCCTAGCTGCCCAACGACCCGCCGTCTACTGTAGATACGTGGATGACATCTTCGTGCAAATCAAGGACCTCCACGAACTACAGGAACTCCAGCGTCGCTTCATGACCTCCTCCGGACTTAACTTCACCTTTGAAAAATCTAACAATGGACAACTCCCCTTCCTCGACATCCTCGTAGCTCTGAACGACCATGGGTTCAAAACCACCGTCTACATTAAACCTACTAACACAGGACAATGCCTCAACGGTGATAGTGAATGCCCCCGCCGTTATCGTCTATCCTCCATCTCCGCCTATGTTAGGTGAGCCCTCACGCACTGCTCTACCTGGGCCGACACCCACCAGGAACTAGAAAGACTATCCCAAGTTTTAGTAAATAACGGATACTCCAACTCCGACATCTCCAGCACCATCAACCACCATCTTGAAAAATGGTACACCCAAAGCCCTCCCAACATTGACCCCAATGAAATTAAGATCTTCTACCGC
Source organism: Paralithodes platypus (assembly GCA_032716605.1). Classification (NCBI taxonomy): domain Eukaryota; kingdom Metazoa; phylum Arthropoda; class Malacostraca; order Decapoda; family Lithodidae; genus Paralithodes; species Paralithodes platypus. Next base: position 54,412,018 of record CM064521.1, read on the forward strand.
AATTACATGTCCTCTGAACACAAAAATGACGAGGCCGTCTTAAAAGAAATAATCTCCAAGCATGTCCACCCAACCAACCCGGAAAACAAAATCAAATTAATAATTTATTACAAATCCCTCAAGACCTCCAACCTCGTTCTCCGCAACAAACCAGCCTCCACCAAGATAAAGAGCCCGATGACCGACGATCACGTCATTTACCAACATACCTGTAATTATGAGGACTGTGGACCTCATTCCTATATTGGTATGACGCAGACTCGTCTTTCACGTCGGTTAACTCTTCACCTTCAGGCTGGAGCCATCAAAGACCACTCTCTCACCCCTAACCACCCTCACCTCACACGCAACGAGTTAGAGAAACACACCACCATACTCGATAAAGAAAGTGACCCAAGGAGATTACCTATACTCGAAGCTTTATATATCCAAGCCTTACATCCCAACATCAACAACCAAACTCTGGACCTTCAGATCCTTCCTTCTGCCAAAAGGCACTACCCTACAGGACCTAACACCCCTCCTCGCCCCCCGGTGCCCTTGACGCAGCCCCCCGCGCTACCTCCTTCAGCTTCGTCTTCTGCAGGCGCCACACAACTTAGGCCACGCCCCTCGACACGCAGCCAATCAGCTTCGACCCCACCTATCGACCACCATCCCGCATCCAGTGCGCATGCGTGAAGCGGTTTCCCCCTTTCTCTCTCCTAGTTTAGCCTTCCACCAATCGCAGACTTTTGCCCCCTGTTTTCCGCCTCCTCTGATCCTCCACCCTCTATATATACCCTTCCTGTTTACCTTTTATATCATTCCTTCCTTACTTGATAATGCTGGTTGTCCAGTGAAACGCGTCGTATATCCTGTATCTTCATGTACTTTAATGTAACCCTGTACCACCATGAATTTTGCTCATCTCCTTCATCTACTTCCTGCCACCCAGCGAAAACTCATCAGAGACCTGGAAACTTTGAATAATAAAATTTCCAACGCAGAAATTGCCATTTCTTTCAACCTCGTATGTATTAAAGAAAAAAAAAAAAAAAAAAAAAAAATATATATATATATATATATATATATATTATATAATTATATATATATACCTGTATATATATATATATATATATATATACTGTATATATATATATATATACATATATATATATATAATATATATATATATATATATATATATACTGTATATATATATATATATATATATTTTTTTTTTTTTTTTTTTTTTTTCTATGTGATTGAGGGAGGCAAAAGGCATAACTGCCTATAGCGAGTGCCTCCCCCATAGTTGAAAGAGTGACAGGGCCAAAATCAAGGGACGTTCGAGCCAAAATGCCTGGACACACGGAGTTTGAAGCAATTTAAGTCATAGGAAGAGGGAAAGACTGATTCTGGGAGAGAGTTCCAGAGCTCAGATGTTGAGTAGAAGAAAGTTTGAGAGTAACGTTTCACTCTTGGGTTGGAGAGTTGCACAGAGTAGGGGTGGGATTGAGTTGCAAGACGGGTACCACGTGCCCTACGTAAAGGAGGTGGTATGCACTGGGATAGCTCTGAGGAACACTGATTATTATAGTAGCGATAGAATAGCGAGAGAGATGCAACATTGCGGCGGAGAGAGAGAGATTGCAGAGAGTTGGTGAGTGGACGGGAGTTAATGATACGAAAGGCCTTCCTTTCAACTTTGTCTAGGAGAGCGGTGTGAGAGGAACCTCCCCACACATGTGAACAATACTCAATACAAGGGCGCACTATGCCCCTGTACAGAGCAAGAAGCTGTGCAGGGGAAAAGAACCCCCTAAGGCGGTTGAGCACACCCAGCTTCTGGGAGGCTGCCTTAGCAAGACTGGTAATATGGTCCTTCCAAATGAGAGCAGAAGAAAAAGAGACACCAAGAATATTGAGAGAAGATGAAGGGTTGATTTTTGTATTGTTGAAGAATAAGGGATAGTCCGCTGGGAGATCCTGACGGGTAGATAGATGGAGAAATTGGGTTTTGGAAGCATTAAAGTTAACAAGGTTTTCTCTGCCCCAATTGGAAATAGTATTTAGATCAGAATTTAAGAGTTCTATGGCTTCATTACGTTTGTCGTTGAGGGATTGCTGGCTGGGGCGTTCTGAAAAACTAATGGAGTAGTGTAAGGTTGAGTCGTCTGCGTATGAATGGATGGGAATTAAGGTACAGTTAAGGAGATCATTTATAAAAATTAGAAAGAGAATAGGAGATAGGACAGAGCCCTGAGGAACACCGGAGTTTATAGGGTGAGGAAGTGAACAATGGCCGTCCACAACCGCAGCTATGGAACGGCCGGAAAGGAAATTAGAGACAAAGGCACAGATGGAGGGATAGAAACCGAAGGAGGGTAGTTTAGAAATTAAAGATTTATGCCAGACTCTATCGAAGGCTTTCGATATGTCTAGTGCAATAGAAAAAGTCTCACCGAAGTCCCGAAAGGAGGATGACCAAGAGTTAGTAAGATATGAAAGAAGATCACCAGTAGAGCGACCCTTAAGGAAGCCATACTGGCGATCTGAGAGCAGATTATGAGAAGAGAAATGCTTAAGAAATTTGGAAGCAAGAATAGTTTCAAAAACTTTAGAAAGACAGGAGATAAGAGCAATTGGACGATAGTTGGAGGGTTGAGAGCGGTCACCCTTCTTTGGGACAGGTTGAATGTGAGCAAACTTCCAGCATGAAGGGAAGACGTTAGAGGATAGACAGAGACGAAAGAGTTTGCCTAGGCAGGGAGTCAGCACGGAAGCACAGTTTTTGAGAACAACAGGAGGAACACCGTCCGGACCGTACGCCTTATTAGTGTTAAGCCCAGAGAGGGTAGAAAGTACATCTTTAGAAGAGATTAGGATATTAGGCATAAGTAAGAGAGAGGAGGGCGGAGAGGGAGGAATAGCACCGGAATCATCCAAGGTGGAGTTTCTAGCAAAAGTTTGAGCGAAGAGTTTAGCTTTGTCAGAGGAAGAAGTGATGGTTGTGCCATCAGAGTGGGAAAGGGGAGGGAAAGACGAGGAAGAGAAATTGTTGGAGAGGTTTTTGGCTAGATGCCAGAAAGCTTGGGAAGAGCTAGAATTGGATAGTTCAGTGCATTTATTATTGATGAAAGAGTGTTTGGCAAGTCGAAGAACAGATTTGGCTTGATTCCGGGCAGAAACATATGAAGAATGAGAGTCTTGAGTTTTAAGGCGTCGGTACCGTTTGAATGCTTCCTCCTTATTGCGGACAGCAGTAGAACAGGCGTGAGTAAACCAAGATTTTTAGCATTAGTCTGAGAGAAAGAGAATGGAATGTATGCTTCCATGCCCGATAGGATTACCTCGGTAATGCGTTCAGCACTCTCCGAGGGTCCCCGGCCATGGAAGCAGAAATCATTCCATGGGAAATCAAAGAAGTACTGCCGAAGAGCCTCCCAGTCGGCAGCGCCAAAGTGCCACAAGCGCCGCCGGCTAGGAGGATCGGGTGGCTGTACTGGAGAGATAGGACAGGTGACAGAGATAAGTTTATGGTCGGAGGAGCCCAAAGGAGAGAAAAGATCGACAGTATAAGAAGAAGGGTTAGAAGTTAGAAACAGGTCAAGAATGTTGGGCCGATCTCCGATGCGATCCGGGATACGGGTGGGTTGCTGAACTAACTGCTCTAGGTCATTTAGGATAGAAAAGACGTAGGCTTGTTCACCAGGTGGATCAGTAGTGTGAGAGGAGAGCCATTGGCGGTGGTGAACGTTGAAATCTCCTAAGATGGAGATTTCTGAGAAAGGAGAAATGGATAGAATGTGTTCCACTGTAGAGTTTAGATAGTCAAAGAATTTAGGAAAGTTGGTAGAGTTAGGGGAAAGATAGACAGCACAGAAATATTTAGTAAGAGAATGACAGGAAAGTTTGAGCCATAAAGTTGAGAATTCAGAGGAGTCGAAATCGGGAACACGAGAGCAAGTGAGTTTGTTGTGCACATATGCACAACATCCGCCTTTGGCTTTGAAACTAGGATAGAGAAAGTAGGAGGATACAGAGAAGGGGTTGCTGGATGTTGCTACAGACACCTGGGTTTCGGTGAGGAAGAGAAGATCAGGTTTGTAGGAGGAGAGATGGTGTTCAACAGAGTGAAAGTTAGAGGAAAGTCCGCGAATGTTGCAGAAATTAATAGAAAGAGTAACAGGCCGAGGTCCAGGTAATTGTGTGGGGTCGTCAGGGGATGGTCGGTCGGTGAGGGGGCATTTATGGTCCCCCCCCCTGGGGACTCCGAGGCTGGGCTAAAATTCATCATTTTGTGTTTTTTTAATTTTGGTGTGGAGGAATGAAGTGTGGTGTGCATGTTTAGTGTAGTGAAGTGGATAGGAGGAGGAGGTGCTTGTGAGAGCTAGCTGGATTGCTCTCAGTGTAAATGAGGCACAAAGAAAATCAGTAAGAGAGGCCAAGCAAATGAAACAGGAGTTCCAGCGACTCTTTATCACATGCCTATAACCTCACCTGGGTCTAGCCCTGATCGATTGGTGCCTATATATATATATATACAGTATATATATACAAATACACACATACAAGTTTAAAGACCGTTTAGTCCACAGGGAATGTGGTTACAGTATCAAGTCCTAAATAACAGCTTTCCAGGCTGTCAGGGGCTGCCTTTCTTGTCAAGTTCTTTATTTTTATATCGGACCGAAGTACCTGATCCCATGTCATTCTAGGTCTACATATATGTAATTATATATATATTTGCAAATATATCGCAGTCACTACCTGTATAAGTCCTCAAGGGTAAATTCTTGAATTGGGTATCTGTAAGCGATCTGGAAAGCAAACATCTATATGGTGTGATCTATCACTTATAGGGATATTTAGTCGATAGAGAATGCAATATGGTGTATTCTGTAAGGGAATTCAATAGCGAACAACTTCAAGAGTGTAGACTATATGTTGGGGAATTCGGTAGTGTACATTTGTTACTTTACTGTCTATCTCTTTTAATGTACTATTTTCCTGCTTCCTACTTCCCAATGTAATAAATCACCTACTTGAAGAGATGGAGAAAGGGGCGAGGGAACGCAAAAGTGGTCCCGGACCTTAAGAATTGGAACTATAAATGTGTTTTTGTTCGGGCTCTGTCTCGAATCGGTCACCCCCTGCGAATGGGGTATTCTGGCTGAGTATATACATACATTATAGGTTTGACTCCTGTAAGGAGATAAAGAAAACCTAATATTTAGTAGTGGCCCCGTAATCATTGACGAACATGCCTATTACATAAGGCATCCTCTTCAAACACTAATCCTCTTCAAACACTAATCCGCCGTAGTTTTGAATCTACCGCGCAGAGCATTTAAAAAACTGAGGAGCCTTCATCATGAGCGCACGCGACCTCACTCATGGCTTCAGTCATTATGAATTGGGTTCTCACTACGAAAAAACTTCGTAAAAAATAAAAACAAAAAGAAAATAAGAATAACTATCCAATAAGCTTTCCATCATATCGTGGATGTACTTGTGTGGATTTCTGACCAGACGCTGATTCAGGCGTCATTCTTCCTTCACTGACATATCAAGTAAACCAAAATCCTTAATACATCAACGAATGGGAAGGGGACGGTCGGGAGGGCCCCAGTCGTCAATGATTACGGGGCCACTACTAAATATTAGGTTTTCTTTATCTCCTTACAGGAGTCAAACCTATAATTTATTAGTGGCCCCTCCATCATTGACGAACATGCCTGATTTCTAAGACTGGAGGGGGACATTCGTAATCATATCATAACTCTAGAAAAGCAGATAATAAAAACAACCACATAGTATTCTTACTTTGAAAATATATTTAATAACGGCGTAGCCGAACAAATACAAGAAAAAGGGGGTTCAGGCAGGTGCGTGCTTCAAAGAAGCCTGCCTGACAAAAAAGGGTAACCCTGAAGATTCTGAACACAGATCTGTAGTTACAAAGGCACCCCACTCAACGAGTGGTGACAAAAAATAACAAGTTATAAGTTTACATGTGCACATAATAAACCCCAACATAAACTTGGAGATAAATTGCAAAGGAACTCCAATATTCTAAAATTAAATTGCTTTCGCAGCTAAACTACTCTAACAACACCGTTGTTTTGTACTTAACATTGTACTAGCACAATTTCTCACTGAGAAATTTTCATAACACATTTTAACCTTAAATTGTATCACAGCTCTCATACTCCGGCGGGGTCTAGGGTGTCCTGTGTCAACTGACTGCACCCCCCCCCCCCCCCCTTTCCCATGAAAGTAAACAAAAGTGACTGCAGGGCCACCTAGACCCTCTGCCTTAAAGCTATACATGGTAAGGAAGGTTTGTCTAGAGCAACTGACAAGTATCTAGACAGAAACGTATGATTAGACGCCCACAACTGCGTGGACGCTATGTCTTCAACTGAAAAAAATTTCAGGAAACGTAATAGGCAGCCTGCCCATTTGCGTAAATCGTGGGCCCGACCCACAACGCCGGGATTACTTTCTTTAATGACTTCTACCAGAAGAGAGGCTAATCGCCGTTTAAGTAAGCGTTTACCCGTACTTGCTACCCATAAAGCACCTTGGGGGTTTTGAGGAGCAACTCTCAAATATTTGGTTAGAGCTTGTACTGGACATAAATTATGATGCACCTTTCCCCTTTTTAACGCCGGCACCGTGAACTCAGAAAACACGTGTGCACTATGCTCATTCTTGGCTACAAAACCTGGGGAGGGTGCAATGGAAATACATTCATTAAGTCTACCAAACCTAAGACAATTAGGTGTGTTGCTCATCGCCGCCAGCTCAGACACTCTGTTTCCGGTGGCTAAAGCCAAAAGGAAAACCGCCTTTTTTAAGAGTAATGCAAAGTCTGCAGTATTTTGGTACAGACGAGAGTGAAGCAAAGACAAAGCTTTGTCCAGAGACCAAGTAGGCATGAGCTGACGGGGAGGTGGGTGGAGTTTAAAACATGCTCTCATAAAACCTGTTTCCTCCGCTACCGGTATGGAAAGACCCGTAAGGTCTAAAAAGGGCACTCTAATCGCAGTTAAGTGATTTTTTAATGTTACCACAGATAAACGTTTCTGCTCAAACAGATAATTTAAATAATTAAAAACTAATGCCACTGAGGGTACAGTTTGTTCTGTCCTAACGATCCAGGAAGTAAAGGCTTGCCAATGTGATTGATACTGTCATTTTGTAGACTGAGTATATTGATTAAGTAATTTATTTGTCACATCTCTACCGTATGGTGCTAGCCACTTGGCCTCCTGAATGTCCATAATGCAAAAGTCAGCGAGGTCGCGAGGTTGCCAATCGCGTCTAAGTGGAAATACCCGACCGGGAGCGATACCGGGTCCGGGCACCACATTTTCAATTGCTGGTACCACAACTGCGCCGGCCACAGTGGCGCGATTAGCGAGACTAAGCCTCGATAATCTCGTAGTTTGTTCACTACGTGGCACATTAGTGACGCATCTGGCGGCGGAAACAGATAGATGGAGCTCCATCTGTTCCAGTCTGTCACTAGGGCGTCTGGCCCCCCTGCCGGCGTTTTCGCCCGGCGGGTGAGGTATAGAGGGAGTTTGTGAGTCTCCTCGGACGCAAAAAGATCCACTTGTGGATGGGAGAGCTCTGCAATCATTAGGTTGAAAATGGGTTGCTTGAGCTCCCATTCTACTGTCGTGCTCTGTCGCCGGGACAGAGCGTCTGCCCAGACGTTCGCTACGCCTGGGAGATAAGATGCGTGCAGATAAATATCTAGACTGTTGGCTAGAGCAAAAATCTCTTCCGACACGTTTAGCAACTTCCTTGACCTCGTTGACCCTTGTTTCTGAATACAGTGGACTGCATTCAGATTGTCCATTCTGAAGGCCACCGACTTGTCCCGTAACGCCGGGCCGTGAGCCTGAAGGAAATATAAGGGGACTAGTAATTCTTTGACATTGATGTGCGAGATTTCTAAGTGGGACCACATCCCCTGACCCTGGTGCCCCTGATTTGACTGAAATCCCCAACCTATTGTGCCTGACGCATCCGTGTCTACCTATACCGTTGGTGGAGGAGAGGTCCATGACATTATTGAGTGCAATGTTTCCCTCTTCGCCCAGACCGCTAGTAAGGTGTGGATTAATTTCGGGATGGGCCATAATTTTCCCGCCGGTAAGAGCGGGAAATATTTGTTGCCTTCCAATATTAATCGTTTTACTTTCAACCGGCCCAACTTGACAGTTAGTTGAATCCAGTTGAGAGAGCCGACCAGAGACTCCCAGACCCTTCGCGTCGTAGTCAGACTGTGAAGAAACCTGAACAGTTTCCTGCGAAACCTGTTGCGATTGTCCACACTCTGACTCAGAGTGAGAGCGGCGGTGTCCCAGACCAGCCCTATCCACTGAATTACTTGTGAGGGGACAAGGTTTGACTTTACCAGATTTACCTTGAAGCCTAGAGTTTTGACATGATTTAAAATGATATTGACATGTTTTATGCATAATTGTTGTGTCTCTGACACCACCAGCCAGTCGTCCAGATTCCACAACACTCTGATCCCTTGTTTTAACAATGGCGTCAGGGCTTGCCGGACTAGTTTTGTGAATAATCGAGGTGCCAGGTTCAAACCGAACGGCATCCTCTGAAAAACAAAATTTTGGTGCCTGATCCGTAAGGCCAAAAACCTTTGAAATCTTTTGTTGACCGATACGTGCCAATAGGCGTCTGTCAGGTCTAGTGAACACATCCAACCTCCCGGCGGAAACGTTAGCCTGATTTGGTGTACTGTTAACATTCTGAAAGATTCGTTGTGAATGTGAAGATTCAGATAAGACAGGTCTACGACCGGCCTCATCTGAACACTGTCCCTTTTGGGAACCAAAAATAGTTTGGACGTGAATACAGGGTAATTTGGGGGGACCGGGATGATGACATTCTTGGCAATCATTTCCTGGGCTAGTGACTCCACCTCTAAAGAAAAAAAAATCGCCGTTGTCGGCTGACGTAATCGAGGTCGCCGGAGCCACTGCCAAGTGATGCCTTTGCGTGCCACCATCCGTGCCCAAGTGTGTAACGGCCATGCTTGGTGACACGTTCGGAACGACCCAGTTAGCAGACAAGGGTTCGCCGGCTGTACTACCCTCGGTTCCTCCGGCCTTAAGGTAGGCGCCGGGAGTGAGAGAGACTTTAGTTTTTTTATGGTGGGGTTGGTGCTGGCCGCTTCGCCGGCTGGCTGGTGTTGGCCGAAGACTGGCCCTGACCTGGTTTATTTTGGCCGCGTCCTCTCTGACCTGAAAACCTATTCTGTCTATGCCTGTACTGACCCTGGGGGGAGTGGGAGGACTTAGGCGGAAGAAAAGGTTTAGATCCCCCTGGCTGGGCTTTAGTAGTAGGCCTGGGTTTGGGGAAATTAAATGCAGGTTTCTTAGAAGGGGTGGGCTGTGCTTAACGGCCTGTGCCATATTGAACACCGTTCGCCATACTTCAGGGGACATTAAAGATGGAGTAAGTACTGGTGACATCACCACCTGGTTAGCAATGCGATCAGGTAGCTTGCGAACTAACGACATCCTAAGATCTTGTCGTGCTCGCACCGCCTCAAGCAAGGCGGTGCGTATGTCACCTAAGGATTGGATTGACGACTGAAGAATCAGTCGCCGGGATAACTCAACCGATCTTCGAGCATCCGCGTCTGCGATTGCCTGAGTAGATCGTAGTAAAGACTTAGCCACCTGCTGAGATACTATGTACTGTGAAAACAGGCGAAAAGCTTTTCCTCGTAGCCTAAATTCTCTGTCTAGGTGAGTAGGGGTAGGGGTAGTGAACGGGTCCTTCAGTTCACAAAGATTAATCTTAGGGGCAGCTAGGAATGCAAACAAAGCTGCCGGGACTCCGCCGGCAGAACCCACCGGCATGGAAAACCATGAATGTGTGTCCTGAGGGATCTGGTGGGAAGATTTAGAAGTGAAAGTGGTTGCAAAGTTTTGAGCCTCTATCTCCCAATCCACCCAAGGTCCTGGACCCAACTGTCCCACCTTCAAAACTGGATTAGCTGCGTCGTCTGTGACGGTCTGTAAATCTAGTTCAGGAGTAAGAGCTGACAGAGTCTTAATATCATTAAACCCATCCAGCTTTGACCAGTCTGAAAATAGTTTTAAAGCTGAGGCAGGGGGTAAAGCAGGCTTAGAAGCATACACAAAATAATCCTGGTGATAATAACTAGGTATAGCCTTGATGTTTACGTCCAGAACATTACCCAAGGCATCCATGGCCCTTAATTTCTTTGACTTGTTGCCCTGGATTAACCACTCACGCGGTACCGGGAGTTCCCCTGACAAGGTAGGTTGGGCAAGCTCTGGTTTAGAGGGGTTCAAAAGAACCCATGACTCGTCTGGCCCATAAAGCAGGGGCATAGCTACCTTTCTAAGAGGCGCTTTGTCTAGAGGGGGTGGATTGACATCCGTTATGACCCTGACATTTGAAGTTGTCAATGCCGCCGTAGCAGGCTTAGTGCTCCTTGCAGGTGACAGAGTAGGAGGGTTAGGAATCTTAGATAAATCAATTGACGTCATCAGAGGCCGTACCGTAGAACTTGTCGAGGGAGCCCCCAAGTCCATTGTGGGGTTTTCCTGTTGTTGACCAAAAAATTTAGATAAAGCATGAGTAAGCAACCCATCAATTTCTTGTGCTGTAACAAACTGGTTTGATGAAGAACTTACAGGAGAATCATTATTATCCCGTGCGGCGTCCAAGCCTGAGCCTGACCCTTGTCCTTCCATATCCGAAATTATTGAAACTTCGTCATTTTCCTCCTGATCCTCCTGAGAAGACCCCGCCGAGGCAGGGGTACCTTGTTTCCAAGATAAGTCTGGGATAGAGGATGGGATCGCCGCGTCCCTGTGGACGTCGGCTACTGTGTGACTCGTATGAGTCGGACGTGGGTGGTCAGACCCTGGTTGGGCAAACCGCCAAACACCGAGGCCCTGGCCTACGCTCTCTTGAGAGTCTGAAACATTCTCAATTATTGACCCTCCTGAACTTTCCATTTCCAGGGTTAAAATATTAATTGGCAAATCCTCTTTAGGGACAGGCGCTGCACTGGACTCAGAGGCCGTAACACAAACTCTGTCAGGTGTAGAGGTACTATGAGATGCACTAGACTTTGGGGAATGTCGAGAGGACTTCCGATGTGAATCCTTTTTTGAGGATTTATGGCTGCGGTGTGTCCGCGAACTAGTCTTAGATCTGGAAGAATCTCCGCCGTGACCACTGGTGGAACCTTCCGTCTTACTCTTCTTACTCGCCGGTGAAGAGGCCTGACTAGATGACTGGTGTCTGAGAGGTGACCTTGACCTAGATCTCGCCCGCGACGAGGAGGCGGATGCCGGGGGTGTAGGCTCTCTCGGGCGTTTAGTTGTAGTCGCAGACGATACAGAACCCTGACTAGTCTCCGTCGGCTTAACACTCGTGACTCTAGAGGAACGTTTAGGGGGAGGGTGTTCTGAGAGCAATCTATCCCAAAGTGGGACGTTGTCACATTGAAGTGACTTATGCGCGACAATGGTAGTGTAGGCCGACATCTGTTGTCGAACCTCTCTCAACGCTACCGCCGCGGTCTTATCATTTTCACAAAGGACTTTAACAGCTAATTGAGAGCAAAAGGAACAATTATGCATAACCCAGAGACCCCTTGAACGGTCTAGACATTTAACACACCTTATGCAAAGGGTGTGTGCAAAAATAGGGATACCAGCACAAGTAGGGGTAATGCACAGGGCAAAAACTGGGGCCACGGTAGCCATGACAGAGACTGGTGGGTGAAAACTACCGCCGGGTCTGTATTGGTCCGCCGGAGCTCAGCTCTGGAAAAAACAAGAAAATTTCCAGGAATTAATGCTCATAAGGTTAATCCAACATGTTCGCACACCAGTGTTAATAACCCGCCGGGTAACGTGATGCAAAGACACAACTAACCCATCTCGCTACGCGGCGGGGTGTAAAGTCTAAACAAATCTTTTGCTAAAGAAAGTGAAGAATACCCTCTGATATAATGGTCCAGCATGGCACTTATAGTCTCTTGGAGGAGGTGATTGTCTCAAGATTCAATTTTGTAACAAAGCAACCCCCCATAAAGACGCCGGCCCTTGAATTATTTTAGTAGAATAGCCCAGGGCAGGATGATACGAGATCTGATGTTTAACGAATTGTCACAAAAGATCGTCGTAAGTTAGAAGGCGGCGATACCTAATTATATCACTAAATTAATAGGTTAAATTGAATTTTGTAAATTCCTTAGTTCCTCCACCTAGGAGCACCCGCCGGGTGTGAGAATCGATATTTAACCTAATTGAACCTTCAATCGCCGTAAAAGTAAAGGCAGCGATACACAGAGTATCACTATAATGGATTGGTTAACTAACTGAAAGACCTAAGTCGTTCATCCCACCCTACCCAGGTGCACCCGCCGGGTGAGAAGTTTAAAAGTTAACCCCATAAGTTCCTGTCCCCACTTCTTTGTAAAAGATCGCCGGGGAGGAAAGCCTAAACAACAGCTAGGTTTTTCATGTGGTTGTCGTAAAACCAGGTAGAAAAACTCCCAAAACGTATGTCCACAAGAACGCCGTTTATATATGGATGGGTACAGCCATCCCGCCGGGAATCAAAGGAGGCCTGAAACCAGGCACCCACAGAGACGCAGTCCTGGAGAGCCACAGACACCCCCCCACGCCGGGGATACAAGCCAGTGTTAACAACCACGTGTGGCCCAACACTGCTCTCGGCCAGGATTTTTTCACGGTGAAACCGAGAAAAAACCCGCCGGAAGGAAACCCACCCTGAACAGACACCATCTGAACAACACAAGACACGAGGAAAGCCACGCACGACTAACCCAAGGTCACACCATAATCCGTGGAATTAGCCAATACACAACTAAACCAGGAAACAATTATAGTCCGAGGAATTAGCCAATACACAACTAAAACCCGGATACACATGACACAGTAGGGCATATTTATAAATAATAAATAATAACACTAGTACATGTGGCAAAGCTACGAGCGGCTGGCTAGGCCTAGGCAGACGGCATAACAGTTGAAATATACACACACACTGGAAATATCACAACAGGAACCACCGCCAACACACCACCGTAGCAATAACTTCCAACCCCGGGAAGACTGACTCGGGACCCAGAAAAAACTTCACTAAGTGAAGAAAAATACGCTGGGAACGTCAGAAAACAAAGCTTACCTCATCAGAAAGATAAAAGGCAGCAATAATTAACGCGTAGTGAAAGCCGCCTGCATCACAAACTAACTCAACTGTGAAAAAGTTCACATGTCCACAACGTGACCACGAGGGTACATCCGAAATAGATGCCCCATACACTCGACCCAAAATACACTGCACTGCGGGCAACCAGCCCAGGACACTCCTGCTACGCCTATCCTAACCTTACTCGATACATCCTGGAGTAAACAAATGAGAAAAAACTCACTAGGGACTCAACGAATGCGGAACCAGCGGAGCGTGGGGAGGCACGTCCGGGCGGGCTGAGCGCAGAGCAGAGAAGGAAGAATGACGCCTGAATCAGCGTCTGGTCAGAAATCCACACAAGTACATCCACGATATGATGGAAAGCTTATTGGATAGTTATTCTTATTTTCTTTTTCTTTTTATTTTTTACGAAGTTTTTTCGTAGTGAGAACCCAATTCATAATGACTGAAGCCATGAGTGAGGTCTCGTGCGCTCATGATGAAGGCTCCTCAGTTTTTTAAATGCTCTGCGCGGTAGATTCAAAACTACGGCGGATTAGTGTTTGAAGAGGATTAGTGTTTGAAGAGGATGCCTTATGTAATAGGCATGTTCGTCAATGATGGAGGGGCCACTAATAAATACAATACTGTCTGCAGAGGATCAGGTCAGGGATCAGGATTAAATAGCGATTACCTTTTGGTATGTATATAGGAGAATGGAGAATGCTTGTGAATAGATGAGTGAACACGTGGTCATTTGGGTGAAGGGGTCGGGCGCCAGTTGGACTAGATAATAGTCCGTCAGGCGCCTGGCCCGGGGAGCCAGTATATATGAAGGGTGTGCCTGGAAGTGTGGTGGGTGGGCTTGCGGTTTCAGCTCGCTGCATGCCTGCCTGCCGAGACCGGAACCTCTCCTGGTGGTCGGGGGCCGGGTTAGTGCTGTTGGAAGGACCTTTGTGATCCCTGGTCTCTGGGTCTTTTCGTGGGTGACCTAGATGTGTTGTGAATTTGTGTTTTGTTTTGTGTGTTCATTGTTTTCTGTTGTGTTGTGTTGTCCCTATTCGGGCTCTGTCTCGAGTAGTCCCCCCCCCCCCCCCGCGATCCCAAGAAAAGGAAAAATTGGGAATGGGCCTGAGTACATACATACATGTATATAGGGCCTCAACTGCGAATATCATGTCATGTATCCCTGTAGCAGGAATTATTGGTGAATATATTACAGTGTGTACTTGTTGAAGGAGTTTATAGTGAACATATTGAGGAGTGTGCACACAGGAGAACTGAATAGTGCACAATTGTGGTGTTAATATATAGGGGAACTCAACAGCAAATATGTTATGTTGTATACTTGCAGGAGTACGTAAAATTTAATAATTTATACAGGTACTGTGGTATTTGGTTGTAGGAGAACTTAAAAGTAAACACATTGTGGTGTCAGCATGTTTATCAGTAGCAAACAACCTGTGGCATGTATCTGTAAAACAACAATTATAGTGTAAAATTTGCAAAATATACAAACCTAAACAGGGATGACACAATATAAAGACATAAGAACTTGTCAAAATCACTATGTAGAATTAAACATTTAGCAAAATATAATTTTTAAATATAAGAACACAAAACCACCACATAGAATATTGTATATGAGTAAGTGAATTTGGGTCACAATCAAATTAGTCGCGTATATAATAACGTACTCTCATCATACTCAAGGAATGTCAATTTGGGAAGTTCAGGACGTTACAGTAAATTCTGCTAAATGCTGTATGAATTAAGAAACTACAATTAAAGTCTAAGTATTCTATTCAAACAAATTTGCAATTTGACAAGATATTAACAATACTATAAAATACATATAGCAATAAAACATAATCACATAAAATAATAGAAAACACACTATGCGGTGTGGTGTGCCCACAGGAAGGCTTGGCGGAGGTAGTGCGGAGCTTGGTGGGTGGCATAGAACTGTTGGTGTCATTGCTGGAGAGTGAGAGTGAGGCCGTGTTGTCCGCTGTGTGTGCCGCCATCGCCAGGATCGCCAGGGACCCGCAGAACCTGGCCATTATGACGGACTATGGGGCCGTCACATCACTATCCAAGCTCGCCGTCAGGGTAAGTCCTTCACTTTGTCTTGTTAGGTTCGAATCCTGGGTGGAGCACATGTTTTCATTTATTGCATAGGGTGGTGTTTTGGTGTTGTGAGTGAAAATAATCAATTAGATTACATCTATGGAAATGTAGGAAGAGATTTACATAATAGAGGATGAACATTTATATATGTACATTTTGTCAGAAATGTACCAAAAACCTGTACATGCTTTAATAATAGTGTAATTAGTTTAGTCTCAATGCTTACCTGTAGTATCATAGTACACTATATACTTAGGTTATAAGATGCTCTAAATTTAGGAGAATAATCACGTTCCAGAGAAAAATACTACTAAATAATGGAGTGCACTTATTAAACACTAGAGATGATCTAAAAATCAACGAGTTTTTAGCTATGTGATGTATTCACATGATTAAGTAATTTCTACTAATTATAATGTAAAACGTGCAAAATAATAAACCAAAACGTGAACCATATAATATATAGTAAAGACAAACAATTATGTACAGTTGTCTACACTTCTGCCTTACCCAGTTTCATTAGCTTTGGAGATGTCTAGCAATTCTGTGTTTGATATTGATGTTTGATATTGCATAATCTAACAAGAGCTATGTTTGCAAATGTTGATTAGTCAACTGTCTACTAAAATATTATCTACACAATCACAATTACTATATTTCACTGAAGCTGAACAGCCCTGGTAAAGGCGAAGGTGCAGGAAACTATACATTGCAAGTTAATCACCTAAACATTATATGAGAGTTGTAATAATGATTCCTATAATCATTACTGAATCTAACATGTAATACCAGTTAGGTAGCATGATTGTTGTTGTAAGATGATATATTTCGCATGTACAGGGTAATTTGTAATATATTATACCGTACACTGTAATGTAAAACAAAATTGGAAAGCTTACACGGG
The DNA here is from genome assembly GCA_032716605.1 of Paralithodes platypus. Lineage (NCBI taxonomy): Eukaryota > Metazoa > Arthropoda > Malacostraca > Decapoda > Lithodidae > Paralithodes > Paralithodes platypus. Next base: position 54,428,291 of record CM064521.1, read on the forward strand.
GTGAGAAGATATTTCTTGTTGATAGAGATGAAATAGTGTTCTTTAATCTTAGCAATAAGATACAAACTTTTATACTTCATTCTAGTTATATCCAGACGAATTTAGTCCGTGTTAGAATTACCAATTACAGTTAGGTGGGTAACTAAGGTTGTTTGTAACTCTTTAACGGAGGGCACCTGCTTTTTTTTTAAATCTTTCTCTCCTTTTCTCTCTTTCTCTGGCTTGTATCCATTCGGCCCCATTCAGCCAACAGTTTTAAGACGTTTATCCAGGTGTCGATTCCTTACTGGCGAGCGATAGCGAGCCAGCATTGTATGGAGAAATCCGGCTTCGTCGGATAATTTTTTTATCGAAACATGTACAAATTTAGCTTGCTGTCAAAACAAAAATATATATATGCTGGCTTGCTACCGCTCGCCAGGAAAATATTGACACCTGGAGGGGGGTAACCGTCTTAAAACAGTAGGCTGAATGGGGCCGATTGGATACAAGCCAAAAAGAGAAGGAGAGAAAGAGAAAAACAGCGAGGTGGGCCTCCTTAATTCAAAGAAGTATTCCTACACTGAGAAAACACGTCTGGAGAGGCAAGAGAAATGTTTGTTATAAAGCCGGTATCACACTAGCGCTTTTTCCCTTAACATTTTTTCCTTAACACTGGTCTGGCAGCTTATGAGGTCAACATTATAAATATTTCTGTCACCTAAATTAATCTATCATCAGTCTAGTTTCTGATACTAGTGCAAAATATTCCAGAAATGTTGCCAGAAAAATGTTAATCATCGAATGTTGACTATAAAAGCTCTCGTGTGATACCGGCTTAAGACGTCACTCAGAACTAGCGCCAGAAAATGACAGATGCTTTATATTATTCAAATTCTGAATTGTGTGTCTGGCCCTTACCAAATAGTGTGATGTTAAATTTGCTTTTATAAATATACACTCGGTTCCTAAGTATTCGCTCTGTATGAAATAAGACCGGGATATGTGTGAATTTGCATTTTGATTTTGTGTGTCCATTGTTTTCTGTTGTGTTTTCTGTTGTCCCTATTATGGCTCTGTCTTAAGTCGCTCCCCCCCCCCCACCCTATTTTGTTTTACTTTTTTTAGAAAAAGTGGGGATTGGGCCTGAGTATACAGGTATAGATAGATAGATAGATGAAATAGGAAACAAATTTATAAAAATACTTACGACTCCTGAGTTGTGTATCAGCATCACCTAGCTCATCTGCATATCAGCATCACCTAGCTCATCTGCATATCAGCATCACCTAGCTCATCTGCATATCAGCATCACCTAGCTCATCTGCATATCAGCATCACCTAGCTCATCTGCATATCAGCATCACCTAGCTCATCTGCATATCAGCAACACCTAGCTCATCTGCATATCAGCATCACCTACCTCATCTGCATATCAGCAACACCTAGCTCATCTGCATATTGAATGTAATCGGCTGGCGTTAACCAAAAAAACGTGGTTGAAAGTTGATGAATTAAGGGGAAACTGACCGTTTTTCTGGACCCCCTTCTCCCTAATGTTTTGCCCCACTAGTGTTGAGATTTTAAGACGTTGGTTCCATTAGTTTGGTGATTTTATGACCTTTCACCCCATTTCTTTGTCAATATTAGGACACTTCGTGCCATTTAGGTGTCGATATTTTCCTGGCGAGCGATAGCGATCCTGCAATTTTAGGAGGAACCTGCCTTTGGCCGGGACATTTTTCTACCGAAAAAATGTACAAATCTATATTGAAGGGGGGTCTAGGGGGTGTTGTTCTAAGTTTGATGGAGGTCTAGGGAGGAAACTTAAAACATATATGAAAACATGAATTAATAGACCAAACAGCCACTGTACCCTTAATATTGTTTGTTATTGGTTTACCACTTGGGCGATCAAGAGGTGCTATGAAGATTCGATCCAGAAAATGTGGTAGTCACAGTTGAAAGTCAGGTACCACTTTCGTGATTTTGGCTTTATTTTAATTAATTATATTATGTAAGGCAAAGTCGCAAGCCGTGACATAGTCATAGGCTGCTGATCGAAGGGTTGGCTGATCGAGCTCAAAATGTTATTGGTAGATGTCAAGCCCGGGCAACTTGACCTAGCGATTCGGGACAAACGCCTATGTTCATTCTCGGGAATTACGGCGTCTAAAAAAAAAAAAAAAAAAAAGTCTCTGGACAATACTCCACCTAAATAAGTTTATGTAAGTGAATGCATTATAGGAATTACTTTTATATTACAACTAGATATATAAATATAGTTGAAGCTAAGGAGGAAGCCATGACATAGTCAGTAAAGCGTCAGCTGCTGATCAAAGGGTCGGGAGGTCAAACCCGCTCTGTAAAATGTTATTGGTAGATGTCAAGCCCGGGCAACTTGACCTAGCAATTCGTGACAAACGCCTAATGTTCATGGCCACCCCTTCACGGGAATTATGGCGTCTAGCAAAACAATAAAAAAAAAAAATAAATAAAAATTAAAAGGAGGTGCTACATCATATTTTACTCCAACTGTGTCAGAAGGTTTGTACAAACAAAAAATTCCAAATACACACAGACACACACACACATACCTAACATAACCGATTTAATTGGAGACAAACATAATAGTACCAATATTTTGGCCCGAATATACCTGAATACATTTATTAGGAGCGAATTTTCCAGACACCCTGATCAGCATATACAACATATTATGTTTGTTTCCTTCAGCAGCTAGAAATTGCCATCGTTAAACCAAGTTTCGAATTGTTCGTGGTTTGTCATATTCCATAATTTCACCGATTACTGATTAGATTGAATTCTGTAGATGAAATTGATATGTTGGAGAATTAGATTTTATTCGTTAGTATTTTATGATTAAATAAGGAACACCTATTTTTGAATATACATTATAATCCTGCCTACATCATCACTGTCACATCACATCACTGTTACATCATCATCTCTACATATAGTGATAATATTTGATAATATGTGCATTATTTCAATCTTCAGTATAATACCAACCTCTTATTTGCACCGCTTAATTCATAATCTATTAAATTTCATTGCTTAGCTCCCATAAAGCAATTGAAAATGTTATAAGCGCCTATCCGCATGGGAATGGATGCATGTCTAATATCAGTAATACCTTCAAGGTTCTCATTTGTTTATTAATATAGTAAATAATTTCCTAGCATTGCGTAGTTGGTAAAAGAATGCTCCCAGATAGTCTGAGTCGAGTATAATCAGTCGTAGGTTAGTGCTGTAGTTCAATCAGGACAAAATGTATATTGTTATCCTAGTAAATTTACAAAGGATATGTGTTAGTTAAACACTCACACGCTGAGTTGCTAAAGACTGGCTGACACCTACTGTGACGTCGTTCTTAACAGCTGATGCGAAGTCGCAACACAGAATTACCAACAAAAGGTGGAAGAGGCCGAGGGCGAGGCCGCGGATCATCCACCCACACCTCTCACGTACTGTGCCGACCCGCTAGTCTTACTCCTTCATTCATTATTATTACTACTATATTACTCTCAGTACTATTCTATTTTGCCAACATTAATGTTTCTGTGTACTTTGTAGACTTCGTTTTCTTGTGAACCAAAATACAATTGTTTATGTGTGTGTGTGCTGCGACCTATACCTGCCCCTGGCCCTAGAGGACGGCTGGTCGACTCTGCTGGCCTATCAGAACTGCCTACATCATTATGGTCGTTGACAATGATTGCTTATATTATAAGAGTTTTGCACTATTGATGCTTAGTTTTTAGCCATTATATATATATACTGTATATATATATATATATATATATATACTGTATATATACAGTATATATATATATATATATATACCCTCATTGATTATCACAATCTATTTCCTAATTTTTTCACTGCCTGTAACCATCTGACTATATACTGTAGTATACAATGTTACTTATAGGTAGCTCGTTGGTTGATATGAGTCTCACTAACCCAGCTTGAGGACACAGCTGGCTCCATGTGGCTTACAGACTTATGCTGAATTCCTTGAAAGCTTTCTTAACCCTTTCAATATCCAATACGCATTTCTTTTCCGTTATCCGGCTATTATTAGACGATTCTATTTAGATTAGGAAGGGTCTACGGATGTCAGAGGGTTAATTGAGATAGTCTTTACCCATATAATTCCCACAGATCCTTCTCAAACTGTATACAATTGTCTAGCCAGAATAAACTCAAAATGCGTCACAGTCTTCAAAGAGTTAATAACACCCACCAAAGGGCTTTTAAAGATAATTATATACTAATATACATTGTGTTATTATAGATGCGATTTTGTGTAAGGTAAGTATGATCACGCATAGATAGATGATATAGTATTCATTTCTATCTGTAACACCATAAAATTAATGATCCCATGGCAGTTGGGCAGTATCCCAATTTGGGCCGCATGATGGTCGGGCTGCCGCCCATGTAGTATTCGGGCGTATCGCCCGCTTTGTTTACATTACTGTATGCCGTGGGATACAATAATGGGTTTATTGTCATCATCATATATATTGCCAGCAGGGGGGGCAAATAACAAGTACGCCGCGGCCCAATCATACCGCGGCCCAACCATGCAATAGCGCCAGGCCTACGACTGTCGATATCAGCATTATTCAACACCTAGGCTATACAAAGTTTATCACATCTTCTTATTAATCTGCATGTTTTTACTATGTACTAGATGACTACAATAAGTGCTTATATAGTATGGTAGTCGTGGGTATGTCCATATGTAGCAAGAAATGACTAAAAGCAAAATTATGAGGATGATAACTATCATAACACAAAAGCGCGAAAAAAACTTATTCATATAGATATAAATATTAGTTATTTAATATTATGCGTGACTTTAAAATATAATTACCATCAATATGTAATGACTGTAATATGTGTTAGCTAAAGAAAGTACGATATGTAGCTTATAATTGAGAATTATTGATGGAGAGAGAGGGTGGAGAACTGCGGGATATCGACATTTAAAGGGCCCAGGTCGCTTACAGTACAAACCAACGTGTGTCAGGCGGCAACTCCAGGATTTTCTGTTTCCGCGAATTGCCTCATCGTCACCACCTCCACTGAAACTCCACATTCATCATTAACCATTCAATGTTTTCACCAGGTTTGGAACTGCCCTCAGGAAGAGCCGAGTCCGTGTGGTGTACCCAAGGTGCAAAGGTTTTTACATGCGACTTAGCACAAGGAAACCGCCAGGACCGGTTACCTAGTAAATTTAGTTGCATCACAGGTGGTTGAGCCCAAAACCTGACATGGTGCCACTATACTTTTTTAATTAGTCCTCTACTCCTTTTTTGGTCGTCAGGTATCTAGAATCTTAAAGATTCAATGTTTTTGCCTGCAACCAGGTGGCTGACGTTTTCTATATACTTCTACCGTATGCCTGACAATAATTTTTAAGTAATGTCTAGAAGAACTTACGCACGACATACCTGCTGATCACTTCTCATCACACTTTTTTATATATTAGACAAATGTTGATTTTAAGGTATTTATCTTAATAATTATACACATCTAAATAATGATTTGCGTGTATAATGATATATATCATAACATAAACACAACTATAAACGATTCATTAAATAAAGCATACTTATAATATAATTACACATATTGCTCAATACATTTAATTATGTAATTAATTTACTATTCACAAGACAGTATCTACCAGATATGTTAAAGTTTGCGTTTTAGTTAATGTGATACTGCTTTGACGAGATAGTAAGATGGTGAAGTTGGTCCCTGCAGGAGAATGACACCCTGAGACCGTACCTAGCGGAGGCTATCGCTGCGTGCTGTGTGTCCAGGGAGACGGGGCTGCTCTTCGGCCAGGCGGGGGCAGTGGCTCCCCTTGTACAGTGAGTCACGTAATACCAGTACCATTTATCCCGACATTATACTATACAGTAAATTTTGTCACGTAAAGTTCACATCATAACACAAACACGTACCGATATACACACATATATAGAAAGGAAAATATGTGATTATTTTAGGCTATTGATATATTCCAGCCATTAACAAAATGCCTGTGCAGCCAAACACTGTAAAGATTTTATGGTACACATTACATTGTTTTCAATGTTCCAGCTTTACCCCCGGTTATAGGCTAACAGTCTGTAGATGCAACTGCTCAACATGGCAAAGTCAGGAGGTCTTACTCCAGGTAGCGAGTGAGACATCGAGACAATTTTATTGTTACAACCGGTTCCATGTCATCTCAACCAGTAGACCATTTCAACCAGTAGCTCTCAACCAGTGCCAAATTAACCCAGACCAACCAAACCAGTGCCAAAATATAGTACTAACCTAACCGTATTGGTTGATTTGGTACTGGTTGAGAGCTACTGGTTGAGAGCTACTGGTTGAAATGGTCTACTGGTTGAGTTGACCGGTCACCGTTACAACCAGCTCGTTCGTGGTCTTAGCCTTTGTAGACCTACGACGCCTGGTTGCATCCTCATGGCCCGTTGAAACTCTGAAGCTGCATCGCCACTGTCTCATCTCACAATCTCGGACACCTCTCTCTCTCATACGCCTTCTATTGAGCTGCTTACTCACTAGGCACTGCCCCCATAGCATATTTTGATTATGGGAATATTCATACAATGCTAATTTATTGGAAACAGCGAGGGTATTTTAATGGCGTTTCGGTGGGCAATGTGGCGATGCACTGAAACTAAGTACAGCATAAATTTCATCCCAATAATATCTTCCCATAGACACATCAGGATTTGAACCCGAGGCTTTAAAGTTACCAGTCTAGTAGCAATCCACTCCACCACACCTTCCCTAAATATATTAATATATCTCAATGTCTGTTTGGTTTAATATTCATGGCCACAGATTTGAAGCTAAAGACCTGAAACTTCCAACGAGTAATGAGAAGAGTCCGGTGAAGGATTGAGGCATCATTTTTAAGTGCACTGGTGGTGTGAAAGGACCTTAGAGATAATCAAAATATTGCTCACCAAGGGAGGCATGGAGAGACCATAGAATGTATGGCTACCAATAGTTTTATGAATGGATTTAAGAGTGCCTCATAAATATCCCCCTACACAGATTCAATATGATTCACTAGCTTGATTCATTATTTTTGTTTTTATTAATTTAGCTTCCTAATAAGATATGTCATTTATATACTTGTCAATATATTTAAAAAAGATAAACAACTTAAAATTGATATGTGTTTATGTGACTCTGCCTTCCTCATAATAATAAATTTATGTGACAGGTACCTGGAGACAAACGATAGCACCATCAGGCGGCCGACTTGTCGAGCGCTGCACCGCCTCTCCCTTGAACCTGAGAACTGCATCACCCTTCACCAGAGCGGGGCAGTGCCGGTAAGTTAGTGTGGGCTGGGCTGATTCACCGCTAAGTAGATAACAGAGTTGCTAAAGAGTCCGGCAACTGTTGGTCTGTTGGATAGCAGATACGAATCTTTCTTATGGCAGGTTGGGTTTGTGAGGTGGACTCTCACATGTTAACTCATAATCCATAACAAAGACAAAACACATAAACCATAACACTACAGGGAACTACAAAGGGATTTGGACAGGGTAGATCAATGGAGCAAGAAATGGAAAATGGAATTCAACACAAATAAATGTCATGTAGTGGAAATGGGAGTAAGTAAAGTTATCTGTCACTATCATATATAAATATATACAAAATATATATTTTTGTATATTTATATTTGATAGTGACAGATAACTTAAATGCATAGGCGATATTAGGGTTGGCTGGTGGCTGATAACTACCGTGTTTGATGGAGGAGCAATAATGGCTTGGTGGTTTCACAGGTAAGCCACGGTAGCTTTGTCCTTTTCCTAGTCATTCAGGTGTGACTTTAACCTTATGACACAGGGACAAGTGGCTTAATTATCAACTTTTGGTAATGCACAATATTACAAAAATTAGGGGACAGTATGAAACAAGCTGTGGCAAAATGTCACACTGATCCAACTGTTTGTTCATAAGTTATTCCCGAAAAAATATGTAACACGGCCTCTGAAACCCATAGTAGGATGATACTAGAACTGAGAGAATTACCATATGAGGAGAGATTAAATACATTAGATTTACCATCTCTAAGGGATAGGAGGGAGATAGGTGATATGATTATTATGTATAAATGTGTGAGAGGACTCGAAAAGGTGGACAAGAAGGATTATATTGTGAAGGATAATGGTAGAACTAGAGGACATAGATATAAGCTAATGAAAGGAAGATGTAAAGGAGATGTGAGAAAGTATAGTTTCCCTTACAGAAGTAAAAATAAATGGAATCAGAAGATAAAGTGGTGTGTGCAAAAAAAGTATTCATATTTTAAAGCAAAGTAAGATAATTGTAACTCAGGAAGCGGGACAATACGATCCTAAAAAGCTCAACTCCTGTATACTACAGTTAGGTAAATACTGTTCACTACTACCACTATCTTCTGAGTTATATCCTGTACCATGCCCATCTGCGATCCTTGGAAATAGCCTATCCATATATTATCAAAGTACATATACAAGTTGTTGTTGTTGTTTCCCAGGCTGTCTGACCGAACAGCCCCAAGGTCTCGAGCAAGACCAAGGCCGTAAACGAGCGACCCCACAGAACCCTACCTGCTTTACCACTAAGATTGCCCAGGTGACCGAAGCCGCTCCCAGGCAAGGAGCTGAAGAGGGTGCGGAAACGCCCAGGACACCGAAGCCCCACCCAAGGCCCTGTGCCCCTTAACAAATATGAAGGGAAAGTTGAGGAGTAACGGAAAAATGTGATGCTTTGGCTCCCAGTCTGACAACCCGAAGGTCGGCAGTAGAGAGGTCAATCCACGGAAGAGACGCCGCCACTTGAGATCTAGAAATAAATAAGTAAATAGAACAGTCAGAGAAAGCTATGGATATGGCAGAGATCGCTCAACTCTCACTCTGATAGATCAGCCCATCACCACATGATTAGAACCCAATCCTCTCAGCATCACCTAGGAAAGGCCCTAGAAGTAGAAAGACGCCTTTCGGCAGGGGGATAGCGCCTCTATTCCAACCCCTTTCGGGGTTGGGCACCCGGCACATCTACAAGTAATCCTGTATGCACTCAGACGAATCTATGTGGTGAGAAATACATCAGTGAATCATAATAAAAGACAGAATAGATCGGACAAATTACCAACATCATGTTGCCTTGGCCTGAGGAAAATATCCTTCTAGTTACACAAGCAATCCAAAGTTTATATATATCTAATGGAAATCACAAACCTTGCCACGGATATATTTGACTGCTTGGGTGTGTCTTCATCTGAGCACAATCGGCCTGAATAAACCAAAATGCAGTATATGTAGAGCAGAATTTGGCTAGTCTTGATGAATCTCCTATCTGAGCAGAGCACGCCAAGCGTTTTCTGTTTCCATCGCTTGTCGGTAGATGTGTTTTCTTAAAGGACTTCAAAAGCTCAGTAACAACCTTGAAGAGAAAAAGTATAAATTCCAAAGAAAAACACTTTCACCTCACACTCTTAAGAGCAAAACAAAAGTTCAACTGTTTATGTGATGCTTGCATCTCCAAGAAGTACACCCGTAGTGACACCTACACCGGCAAGAAAATCATCAGACATCGTGAAGCCAGAGACGAATAAAAGAATCCACCCTCCACCGTTTTCTACAAACCCAGAAAGCAGTCCCAAACTCTGTCATACCACATCTGCCTAGCTCCGCCCTGATCTACCCTTTTGCTGACGTCACCACCCTGCCTGTCACCTGTCCGACCATTTACACCTGAGCTCGCTGGTCCAAGGTCAAAAGGGCATTATAACAGCCCCCCCCTCCCCCCCCGACCCCCTACACACTCAGGTGCGAGTATCCTTCTGACTCTCATACCCAAGCTGAGCAAGAGGATAATTACCTCACTTGCCATCATGTCATTAAGGGGGTGGGGGGGGGGGGTCCGTTTTTCTGGCCCCTGTTCTCCCTCATGCTTAGCCCCATTAGTTTTCAGATTTTAAGATATTTGCCGCATTAGTTTGTCAATTTTAAGACCTTCAGGGAGGAGTACAGGAGAGCAGTGGAAAGACGACTAGGTGGGTTCGACCTGGAAGTTATGGAGGAAGTCGAGGAGATGAGCAAGGTGTTTAAGGATGAGATCTGTGCAGCATTTGAGGAGGTGTGTGGAGTGAGGAGAAGAGGGAGGGGAGTGAAAGGTACAGCATGGTGGACAGAAGAGGTAAGAATAGCTGTGGAAGAAAAGAAGAAAGCATATAGAGAGTGGTTGGGTAGTAGAGGGAATGAAGATTCCGAGAGACAGAAACAAGAGAGGTACGTGGAGAGTAAGAGGGTGGTGGAGAGAGTAGTGAAGGAAAGTAAGAGAAGAGTAGATGAGGAATTTGGAAGGAATCTGAGTGTAAAATGGAGGGAGAGTAAGAAACTGTTCTGGAAAGAAGTCAAGAAAGTTAGGGAAGGTAGCAAGGGAAACAGTATGGGTGTGAAAGATAAGAATGGGAGAATGCTAGCCGAGAAGCAAGAGAGAGTCGAAAGATGGAGGGAGTACTTCAGTGAGTTGCTAAATGTAAGGAATGAAGAGCCAGCAAACATAGCTGGATATGGTATGGGAGGGAGAAGAAGAGAAGTAGTGGAGGAGGAGGTGGGGATCAGGAGGTTAGAAGTGTGGGAAGCCATGCAAAGAGTGAAGTTGGGGAAAGCACCAGGAACAGATGGAGTGTGTGGGGAAATGTTGAGGTATGGTGGTGAGATAGTGATAGAATGGGTATGGAAAATGTGCAAACTAGCATGGGAGAAGGGGAGTGCACCGGATGACTGGAAGACTGGCATAATAGTCCCCCTATATAAGGGCAAAGGGGAAAGAGGAGTGTGTATTAACCACCGAGGAATATGTCTTCTAAGCGTAGTAGGGAAGGTATACAGTAGGGTAGTGATTGAGAGAGTGAGAGTGAGAACGGAGAAATGGATATGCGACGAGTAGGGAGGTTTTAGGAAGGGAAGAGGATGTGTAGATCAGATTTTTACCCTGAATTGTGTTGTGGAAAAGTATCTGGAGAAGAAACAAAAGGTGTATGTTGCCTTTATGGACTTGGAGAAGGCCTATGACAGAGTGGATAGAGAAGGTTTGTGGAAAGTACTAAGAATATACGGAGTAGAGGGCAAGTTGCTGAAAGCAGTGAAGAGCATGTATGAGGGTGCAAAGGCGGCAGTACATGTGGAGAGTGAGCAGAGCGAGTTCTTTGACCTGAATGTTGGTTTGAAACAGGGGTGTGTGATGTCCCCATGGTTGTTTACTGTATATATGGATGGAGTCATGAAAGAAATACTATCAAGAACAGTGGATGTTGGTGTATCGCTGAAAAGGGAGGGAATTGAGTGGAAGCTACCTATACTGCTGTTTGCGGATGATACAGTTCTGATGAGTGATAATGAATGGGAGTTGCAGGGAATGAGTTTGGAACAGTGTGCGAAAAACGGAATTTGAAGGTAAATACGGGGAAGAGCAAGGTTATGGTCTTCGGAAGGGGTGAAGTCACAGAGTGTGAGGTGAAGCTGAACGGTCAGGCTATGGAGATCGTCAACTCTTTTAAGTATCTGGGCAGTGTGTTGAGTAAAGATGGGACTATGGATGAAGAAGTGCGGGAGAGGGTACAACAGGGGAAGAGGGTTGTAGGAACGCTAAAAGCAGTAACAAGAAATAGGGTGGTCAGTATGGAAGTGAAGAAGTCCTTGCATGACAGTGTGGTAATCCCGACACTGACTTACGGAAGCGAAGCATGGACGTTGGTTGAGAGACTCAGACCAAGAGTGAGAGCAGTGGAAATGAATTACTTAAGGAGTGCGTGCGGAGTTACATGGAGGGATAGACAGACTAATGAGGAAGTAAGAAGGAGGTGTGGTGTGGAGGTAGATGTGCTGGAAAGTGTGAAAAGGAACAACTTGAGATGGTTCGGCCATATGGAACGTATGGAAAGCGAGAGAATGACTAAGAGGGTGTACGAGAGCGAAGTGGAGGGACAGAGGGGGAGAGGTAGACCGAATATGAGGTGGAAGGATGGAGTGAGGAAGTACATGAACGAGGGCGGTGCTGGTTGGGGGGAGGGGCATCGACTGACTGGGGACAGAGGTGCATGGGGGCGGTTCGTTCGTGGCCACCCCTTCGGGGATCACGGCGTCAGGCAATAGATAGATAGATAGAAGACCTTCCGCCCCATTTCCTTGTCGATATTAAGACCTTTCGTGCTATTTAGGTGTTGATTATTTTCCTGGCGAAGGATAGTGAGCCTGTAATTAGGAAACAAATTAATCTAGCAGGTGGATCTAATGGATGTTTTTAAAAGTTTGATAGATGTCTAGGGAGGAAACTAAACAACTAATAAATATATGAAAAAATCGACCAAAAAGTGAACCATCCTCCCTTAAATCGTAATACCTTTTGAGTGGCCAACCTCTCTGACCTACCCATCATGCTACCAAAAGGGCTTGTCATGTATGAAGTCTCAAACTGACAATTTTTTGCAATCAAATACGCTTCCCTTACTAACTTTGCATGACCACCACCTTACTCAACCACAACGACAAGAACTCGTGCATGTCCTCCTAGAGTTCCAGAATTATTTGCACAGAACACGGAAGACATAGGAAGAACTCACATACTGAATCATCCGGTGCACACTACTGGCCCCCCAATTCAACCACCATCTCAACGCAAACACCCAATCCAAAGGCAGGTGGAAGACCAACAGGTGAAAGAAATGTCAAATGTTCTTATTGTCACAGATAAGATTATTTCCACTCATCTATTTGCATGTATGTTTACTGTTGTTTCTTTTATTTAATTTGCTTCTCCATGCGTTGATTTAATTCTGATTCATCTATTATAAGCAGTAACAGAGCCCTTTATATAATTTGCCCTGTCCGTTGTGCCACGCACCTTTGAGTTAACAGGGTTACTTGCACCTATAGTCCGAATGGACATGTTGACATTAGGGGATGACATTTATTGCCAGGTTAATCCTCTGAGTAACTATGATGCTGTTTCACAATTTGTGCTGGTTACTTTTAAGCGATTTTATTCAAGTTAGGAAGGTTCTCTGGAAATCTAAGGCCCTAAAATTATCTTAATTGAGGGCAGGAGGCTAGGAATCCTCCTCTCCTTGTAAAATTCACCTACTAGACGAGACAGAGAAAGGGGCAAGGGAATGCGAAAGCGGTCCCGGACCCTCTGTCTCAAGTCGGCCACCCCCAGCTATGGGCTATGTGCCTGAGTATATACATACTGTACATACATACAACTGTATATGTCTCCCACAAGTTCTTTCTTAGCTGAAGAACATCGTCTTATGATTGTAATATAAAAATAATAATGTCATAGTATACTTATAGGGTTAAGAAAAATCTACTATACTTTCAGCTACTGTTGGAGATGCTGGGTTCCGAGGACGAGGTTGTTCAGGAGGCAGCGGCAGACTGTTTGAGGAACATCCGGCTGCTGGCTCTCAGACGCTGCCGCACCACGGGCAGGATGGGGAGGGCCACCCCACGTGCCACCTTTTCAGCTAAACGATGAGGTGTTTACCCACCAATGAAGCAAAAAATATATTATCTAAATATTCAAACTTGAAAAGGCAGATAAATTGTAGTAACAATATTGTAAATGCTATGTATACTGTCCTGTTTCAATATTACTAATTACCTTCTTACAAATTATCCACAGTATATAATGTGCATATATATTGTACTGTATATATTCCTCGTATGGTCACTTTTCAGGTAGTTCTTTACCTCCAAAATTACTAGGTGAGGAACGTATGATTGCAAAAGATCTGCTTAAAATACAAAAAAAAAAAAGAAAAAAAAATAACTTTAAAGGTTTAGTTACACACATACAAGACAGACAAGCATGCACGGCAGACTTGCAAGCACATGTGAGACTTGGGGCCATTCCTTTAAGCATCGTAAAAGCTTTCCCTACGACCTTTCCGGACTCAGATTGACCCTATACAGATAAACGATAAGGGTCAATCTGGGTCTGGAAAGGTTGTAGGGAAAGCTTCTACGATGTTTAACCCGAGAACAGGGCTGAGACTCTTAAGAGGTTGTACTGGGCGAAGGCGACGGGACTCTTACATCAAAGGCCTAAACAAAAGTTTTTTTAAAGAACCCAGTGGTACTCAAAACAAAGGAATATATGATTAAGTGAGATCATTCCCTTCCATACCTGCTATCACTCCTCCATATGTGTCCAGCCCCTCCCCCCCTTAAATGATCACATATGTTTCCTCTTATTCCCTTGTTTATCGGTTTGTTTTCTGCGCCAATATCTCCCACCCGGTTTCAAGGTCGAAAGGGAGGCATATAGAGATCAAAGCAAGGGAGAGACTTCACTAGCAAGACATCAGTATCGATAGATAAGTGAGAGAGGGAGGGTGTGTGCTGCGCCGGCTCCCCTCTCATGAATGAACTAGTCGGCAATATTTTGTCTTTTTCACCCCCAAATACTATTCTCATATGTTTTATTGCTGTTACATGTTAATATCTTCATATTAAACGTAAATTAAGCACATATGAATAAGTAATAACAATATTTATCGGATAACAACGATTTTCGTTGGGAATGTATCAAAGTATCATTGACTGGCAGGACGTTTCAAATACCATAGATTCGCCGTTTAAAGGTTAAAGGAACGGCCCTTGGTTACCCAGAGGTGGCACTCTTGGTAGCAGAGTGAGAGGGGAATCCCCAACTGCAGCAATGTCGGAGCCTCTGACTGTAGCACTACCTTGCCACCTCTAGATAATTTAGGACAGTGTGGTTAACAGCGGTTCTCTGCAGGGCCACTGTTTAGGTAGTGTGCCCATATTTGCATCTAATATGGATACCACTTCATGAGTTCAGTTACCTGGGTAATATATATATATATATATATATATATATATATATATATATATATATATATATATATATATATATATATATATATATATATATATATATATAGATATATATATATATGGATAGATAGATAGATAGATAGATTAGTGCTAGACAAATCAAACTTGTGGATTCTTCTAACTGGGAGAATCTAGGAGACAAATATGTATACACAATAAAATACATGGCGATTTATGCAATAGTTACAAAATATAACTTTATTTATACTCAAAAATAGGTCTCGCACACTGAGACGTTACACAATACTGAATAATACACTAAATACAATAATACTGAATTAAGCATTTTACTTGAGTTAGGGCAGAAATTAATACAGTTTCCTAAAACCAGGTCCGGTGCCTAATTCCTCCCTAAGCCCAACTAACAGCTCGCAGCTTTGTGTATGCCAGGACCTGAAGGCCAGCCCCTAGCTAAGGACCTCTACCTTGAGTACGCCGTCTACCACGTTGTGAATTCAGGCCAGGACCAAGTCGCCATCCCCAGACGTAGATGACGCGGATCTCTCACAAAGAAAAGAAGTGTTAGCTTTGCTTGAAAGCTGTTTAACAGACCTCCTTTCTTATTGTGCATTGCTCTTTGTATGAGAACACAATCTACACATGCCATCCTGGTTTCTGATTAATATTTTGTTTACAGTCCCTTTCTGAGGTGATACTTCATGGTAACATTTCACAGAGCCAGACCCACACATACACCATTGCTAAATGCTAAATCAAAGCCATCACAACACCCTTTTTTCTGTAAGTGACCCTGTAACTGACGTTCTTAACGCCTTACGAGCGAGCCCGTCAGTAACTTCTACTACCCGCCAAGCGGGTGGTTTTACCCTAAACGACCTTGTTTCCGTGCTCTTTTTCATGCATAAACAAGAGCAAGAGCGTAATACAATTATGTATCCCTGAAAGGGCGATACTTGAGCTTTTGAATGACACCAGAACCATCCTTCTACGACCACGCGTTCTCTTGCAACGATCGTGCAACACGAAGGAAAAATTCCTAAAATACGGTAATTTCCTTACATAATTCCCTGTGTAGCGAGGTAGTGAGTGTGGGTGTGTGTGGAGTAAACGTCAGTAGTCGCGCGGGACCCGTGCCGAGCGGTCATGAGCCGACCTACGCTCCTCCACCCGCTCGTCTCTCTCTCAGAGCCATTATTGCTCAAAAATTGCACACAGACTAAAGTCGGTCCCCGCTCTTTGGGCAGGTGTTCTCTAGACCGACTTAAGTCCACCCCCGCTAGACAAGGGTTAATGAAGCAATCCATAATTCATCCGGCCTTGAACTATTGATTTGAACTGTACGTGACTCCGCGTGAAGAGCACTAGCATTAAATATATAGGCTACAAACGTTGTTAACCCCTTCAGCACCATTATGTAATTTTCATCATACTCTTGCTATCTAAGGGAATATCACCAGAATTGTATGTGTTAATTTATCTGTATTAGCCAAGTATTGAAGGTCATCCTATATCTTTGTGTTAATAAACTACCATATAAATGTTGCTCTGTGTTGTACTTGCCCTGATGCATGCCTATGTTATGTATGTATATACTCAGGCACATAACCACAGCTGGGGGTGGCCGAGTAGAGACTGGGACCGAACATAAACAAACAAAAAACAAAAAATGAAAAAAATGAAAAAAATAATCAGACACATCTAGGTCACCCAGGAGAAACCCCAGAGACCAATTACCATGATGGGGGTCCCCAGCAAAAGATTCCTCGATCCCTAAATCTCCAGAGAAATTCTGGTCACAGAAGACTGACACGTGGCGGAACAACACCACAATATGCCCGCCCACATCACTTTCAGGCAGGGTCCTTCATGTATACACCGCTCCCCGGGCCAGGCGCCTGACGGACTACAGTATATAGTATCTAGTCCAACTGGCGCCCGACCTCACTCCCTACGACCCGGGTTGTCACTCATCTATTCACAAACGTTCTCTACTCATTTCTATTCATCACCACTTTTCTTGCCTGTTCTTCAGTCATATCTCTCTATCTTCCAACGTTTTTTTCACACGTACCTTTTCTTCATCTCCTCCGTACCGTGTAATAATTTAATTTCTTGCTCATTTGAGAGTGAATCCACTTACAGTGTCATTCAAACCCAGTTTGGTATAACACTCACCTAATTACTTGCCGAAGATAGAGGAATGACTATAGATCAAGCAAGAGAAGTGGTAATAAATAGGAATGAATGGAGAATGCTAGTGAATAGATGAGTGTAAATGCGGTCGTTTGGAAGAAAAGGGTCATGCGCCTGTTGGACTATATAATAGTCTGTCAGGCGCCTGGCCCTGGTAGTTGGTGGTAATGGAGGGTATGCCTGGAAGCATGGTGGGCGGGCTTGTGGTGTCTCCGTTGTGGGTCTGCTTGCGGAGATCGGAGCCTCTCCTGGGGATCTTGAACCTGGAAATCTTTTGCCGGAAACCCCAAATGGGCCTGGGTCTCTTGAGTATTTATCCTGGACGATCTACCTGTAGATGCATGTGATGTGTGTTTTGTTTTGATTTTGTTTTTCTGATGTGTTGTGATGTCCCTGTTTGGGCTCTGTCTCGAATCGCCCCCCCCCCCCCCACCCCTCCCCTCCCCCCAAAAATAAAATTATAATAAAATAACTGGGGTAAGGGCCAGAGTATATACATACATTATATAGTGGGGTGGATATTACGACTTTACTTAAGTTATACCTTTCATAATAAGAGAAAATGGAATTGTTTATGTCCATTATTATTATGTTTTGTATATATTATTTAGGCTATTGTGTTATATACTAATATTTGTGTGCATCATGAATTATAAGAGAGTATTGTTATTACATTATGCTCAAGTATAAACCAAAAGAAAATGTTGTTCCAAAAATGTTGATAGTGTGACATTTGAATTTTGGAGGGAGAGGCGAAGTGATAGCCAGCTGACTCCTTGGCAGTGTTAAAGTGTTATGATTTGTGTTTTGGGGAGTTATGTGGTCCAACCTTTTTACCTTTGATTATGGTTAAAATTGGACGATTTTATGCAACTTAAGATGGAGCTTTGTATTTAACCCTTCCTCCCCGGGCTGTCTTACCCAATGACGGTCGCCCCTACCCGGGCGATATGGCCGAAAAACGTCTAGGCCTAGGCTACCGTATTTATGTTTATTTTCACTGCTAGAACTTTCCCACTCATCTATAATCGTAGTGCGGTTTTCAATCTGTATTTTGGCATTGAGTAGAGCTCTGTAAGTCAACTGGTTCAGTTGTGATGACGATTTCAGTGGAGCCAATATTGCAGAGATGTTGCCAATATGGGGGCTTTTTAGACACTAATTTCGTCATGACGTCAGAACAATAACATTGAGGAGTCTTCTCCTTCTTGTTTTCGGAGGTGCGGTGACGAACGCTTGGGTTTGTTGACATACGTCGTACGCACGGCGTTCGGACCAAGCTTAATTAGGCTATAAAGCTCATGCCTTAGATAAGGCATACCGGGTAGTGGCCCTTCTTTTGTGCTGTCCTTACCTAAGGCAGACCGGGTAGGAAGGGTTAAGAGGGTTTATGGAGATCGAATTTACCTATTTCAGTCGTATAGCTTCACAACTTCCTAAAGTACAATCCAGAATGGTATTTAATGCAAAACGACTGAAGGTCTAATTCTGAAGTATTACGAGATATTTTAAAATACAGAAGTAAAATGTTTTAATTTTGTTAAGGGAATTTTACTCAGTTAGGCCTAGTATAGGCATTCTGTGACCCACTCAGTAACTTTATAGTATACTGTACGTGCGGGTGCCCAACCCCGAAAGGAGTTGAAATAGGGGAGCTATCCCCCCCCAAAGGCGGCTTTCTAGGACCTTTCCTAGCTGATGCTGAGAGGATGGGGTTCTAGTCATGTGGTGATGGGCTGGTCTATCATAGTGAGAGATGAGCGATCTCTGCCATACCCATATCTTACTCTGACTGTTCCTTTTACTAATATATTTTCTAGATCTCAAGTGACGGCGTCTCTTCCATGGATTAACCTCCCTACTGCCAACCTAGAGGCTGGCAAATTGGGAGCCAAAGCGTCACATTTTTCCTTTGCTCCTCAACTTTCCCTTCATAATTGCTGAGGGGCATAGGGCCTTGGGTGGGGCTTTGGTTTCCCGGGCGTTTCCGCACCCTCCTCAGCTCCCCGCCTTGGAGTGACTTCTGTCACCTTGGCTTTATTAGTGGTAAACAGGGAGGGTTTTGTGGGAGCGCTCAGTTATGGCCTTGGCCTTGCAAGGGAACCTAGGGGCTGCTCGGCCAGACAGCCTGGGGAACAGCAACTCCTGTTTACATGGGAAGGAGGGAGAAAGGTGATCAGAAAATCGGCCCATCTCCCTTTAACCCTTTTTACTACCACAGATCTTTCTTGAACTGCAAAAAATCGTCTAAATATAGCTAGAATAAAATTAATAAGACGTCGCCGGTACAGAAGGGATAATAAATGAACAACCTATCTATCTATCTATATACTCAGGCCCAATCCCCACTTTTCCTTTTTTCTTCTTTTTTTCTTTCATTTTTTTTTTTGGGGGGGGGGGACTCAAGAGAGAGCCCAAATAGGGACAACACAACAGAAAACAATGAACACACAAAAACAAAATACAAATTCACACACATCTAGGTCACCCAGGAGAAGACCCAGAGACCAGGGTCACCAAGGTCCCTCCAGCAGTCCCCCAACCACCCAGAGAGGTTCCGATCTCGGCAGGCAGACATGCAGCAGAACGAAACCACAGGTCCGCCCACCATACTTCCAGGCGCACCCTCCATATAAACCTTCTCCCCGGGCCAGGCGCCTGATGGATTGTTATCTAGTCCAACTTGCGCCCGACCCCTTCCCCCAAATGACCATGTGCTCACTCAACTATTCACAAGCAATCTCCATTCATTCCTGTTTATTACCACTTCCCTTGCCTGATCTATAGTCATTCCTCTATCATCCAAAGCTTGTCCTACACAGTCTCTCCATTTCAATGGGAGTCTTCCTGCCCTTCTATCTCCCCTTGTATCTGACTCACATATTCTCTTTGTAAACCTTTCATCTTCCATTTGTTCAACATGACCATACCAGCTCAGCACCCTTCTGTCCACTCTGTCCGACAAATGTTCCTGCTGCCTCACTCTCCTACGTATATCTTCATTCCTCAATCTGTCTCTACGAGTAACTCCACACATACTCCTCAATCAGCTCACCTCCATCACATCCAGCTTTCTTCTCTACTTTTCTTTCAGAGCCCATGTCTCAGCCCCATACATCACTGTTGGCACAACAACTCCTTGATACATTGCACTTTTTACTTTCATTCCGAGATTTTTCATCTTCCACATAATTCCCATTGATCCGAAAACCTTCCTTCCTTCACACACTCTCTGTTTTACTTCTATTTCCATACGTCTACTTCTGCTTATCGTTCCTCCTAGATATTTAAAACACTCTAATTGTTCTAATATTTCCCCATCCAGCCTCACATCTAGATTCACCCTACGATGACCCCTATTACTCACCATTACTTTACTTTTATTGACGTTCACCTTCAGTTTCCTCCTTCCACAAACCTCACCAAACTCTTTGACTACCCTCTGCAGTTTCTCCTCAGAATTCGCCACCAGTGCTGTGTCATCAGTGAACAGCAACTGATTCAACTCCCAATCTCTACCATTCTTTCCTACTAAACCCAATCCTCTTCCCATAGTTCTCATGTTCATCTCCCTCACCACACCATCCATAAACATATTAAACAGCCATGGTGACATTACACACCCCTGTCGCAAACCTACATTTACCTCAAACTACTCACTCTACTCACCATTTCCTACTCTAACACATGCTCTGCTCCCTTCATATACACTCTTAACTGCTTTAACAAATTTCCTTCAATTTCATAAATCCTTAACACCGTCCACAATGCTTCACGATTCACACGATTATACGCTTTTTCCAAATCCATAAAAGCCCAAAATATCTCTTTATGCTTCTCTAAATACTTCTCGCATAATTGTCTTACTGCAAAAAAATCTGATCCACACACCCTCTAATTCCCCTCCTAAAACCGCACTGTTCTTCTCCTATTGCCACTTCTGTACACTTTACTATCCTCTCTATCAACACCCTGCCATACAGCTTTCCAACCACTGATAATAAACTAATACCTCTATAGTTTGAACACTCCTGCCGATCTCCCTTCCCCTTGTACAACGGCACAATACATGCACTCCTCCAGTCTAATGGTACCATTGACACAACAAAGCACACATTGAAAAGTCTCACCAACCAATCTATTATCACATCTCCACCCTTCTTTATGCAGACAACAACAATACCATCCAAACCTTCAGCTTTTCCCGCTCTCATTTGTTTCACTGCTTCTTTCACCTCATTTTCCTCAATCCTTTCATTCATTCCCTACCACCTGGGTAACCTATCTCCATCCAACACTGCTTCAACCACTGCTTCTCTTTCATCTCTTGCATTCAGCAAAGATTTAAAATACGCAGCATATCTTAGCCTCACTTCAACTCCTTCCACTAGTAATTTTCCATTTGTATCTTTCACTGACTCTTCCCTCTTTTGTCCTCCTTTCCTTACTTTATTTACCTCCTTCCAGATCATCGTCTTTCGTTCTTCAAAATTCTCACTCAACCTTTGACCCCACCTTTCGTTTTCTCTAATTTTCCGTTTTGCCTCGCTCCTTTTCTCCTTGTTTTATTTGTATTTAGTTATATATTTAATTAATTATTGTAAATGCGAAAACTGCACTTTATTTATAACGTGTTCTTACAGTACATTAATTAAACCACCATACTATACAATAATGTTCACTGTAATGAAGGGAGAAGCCTCTCAAGATAATACTATGGACATTATAATTATGACAAACCCGTACATACTGTAGAATGAAGATAGTACAGTATTAGTGAAGGTTGTTTAAAAGTTGTGCCACCTCTCTGCCTCTTTCCCCGCAGGGCTAGGGCAGCTGATAATGGCCATGAATTCACACTTTCTCCTCCACAATGTAAAATTTCCGTAAAACTCATGTACACCCCGAACTTCTACTCTCTGGAATACACTTCCTTGGAGTGTCCTTTCCAAAAATGTACAACTTACAACAGTTTGAATCCAATTTCAACAAACATTATATAAATGGAGGATGCCTTTAGGTACATAAACAGTTTTTGTTTTGTCTGTGTGTATCCTTCCTCTATTCATTGTCTTATAAGACAACAAATAAATGATGTATCTTCTTCCGTTTCTTGATAAATCAACAAGCAAAATGGGAATATTCTAATTTATTCTTCCGATTGACTAGTTCTGCAAGTGTAGTGGTGAACTTTTCTTACATAGAAGGAGCTACTCCCATGTGTTCATAATATTTTTTGGGCATATATTTCAAGACTACAATATGTTTATTATAATATACAGACCATACTGTAAGTTTCATCTTTACTTAACCCGGGAACGATGCCGAGACTGTTAAAAGGTTTTACTGGGCGAAGGCGACAGGACTCTTAACCCTTAACGAACGGTGACCGTCAAAATAATTATGACGGGCAAGAGATAAATGGACAATCCCGCAGTACCCGTCATATGACGGGCGGCATTCTGAGCACATTAGGGGCTCTGAGAGAGAGAATGTGCATTGGGAGGTTGATAGGTGGGGTCTGACTGCTCGGCACCACCACTGGGCTGGTTCTATGACCACCGCCGCCTCCCTACACACACACGGCCTTGGGATATAAGAAAAACAAATGATGAAAAAAACTTATTTAGGGTAATTTCACCTCCGGTTGTGCGATCGCTACAGGATAACCCATGGTCGTACAAGGATGATTCAGGTGTCATTGGAAAGCTCTATTATCGCCCTTTCACGGATACATAATTGTATTACGCTCTGGCTCTTGTTTATGCATGAAAAAGAGCATGGAATGAAGCACGTTTTCCGTAAATATGCCCGCTTGACAGGTAGTTGATGTTAGAAACGGCCCTGATATTCGGGTGTTAAGATCCAAGGCCTAAAAAAAGCCTTTTAACCAAAAAACGGTAAACGTCCTCAATAGAGGTTGTTTTGGTGCACTGCGACCATCCTCAATAGACCCGGAGCATAAATAATACCTTAGAAAACACCTCAATGGCACTCAAAACAAAGCAATTTATGATTAACCCGTTGAGCCCCGGCTAGTTATAATATTTTGTTCACCCCAGTCCCAAGCCATTTTCACTTATTTTTTTTGTTTGCTAAAATGGAAGACAAGGATGAGAAATGAAAAAAAACAAAAAAAAATCACCTCTGACATTTTTTTTTTGGGGGGGGCCGGTGGGGGGTTGGGGGGGGGGGGCGGAAATCTTCAAAAAAAATTGTTGAGCCAAAATGGAAGAGAATGGTGAGAAATGAACACACAAATAAAAAAAAACTCATTTCGGTCATTTGGGGGGCGGGGGGGGGGGTTTCAATAGTTCGTCTCCCCAGCATGACCACCCGCCCGGGAGCACTAGGGTAAAAACTGAGTATGGCATTGTATGGCATACATCCTAAGGAGTATCTCACATAAATCTCAAGCCTCTAGCTCCCATACGACCGGAGTAATGAAGGTTCAAAGAGGCGGTAAACTAGGGGTGTAAACTATCCGCACTAAGCCCACCACCACCAGCCGCGCAGCTGTCTCGGCCCGCTCACACCTACTGGCCCGGCTCCCCCACACACTACGGTACCGCCCCCTCCTATTCTCCCGCCATTTCCTACCTTACGAGCCACGTAAGTGTTTTTTATATGTCGGACGCACGTGATGCGTCGCTGGGATTTGGTGATCAAAGACTGCCGACGCAACACGTGCGACGCTGGGTCTCAACGGGTTAGGTGAGATAATTCCCCTCCATTACTTGCTACCACTCCTACAAATGTGTCCCCCCCCCTTCCCCTCCTTGTCCCACCTCCTCAATTATCAGCTATTTTTCCTCTTATTCCCCATTTTTCGGGTAATTTTCGGCGGGAATTTTCCCCTCACGGTCTCTTTAACCTAAGAAGTGCGCATGGGGGGTATGAGACACCACACTCCTGTGCTGACGTATTTGAGCTGTTCC